>CAWUPV010000009.1:0-147893 GCA_963924445.1 Philereme transversata
TTTTGTTCACAATTGGTCAAGCTCGTGTCGGGTCAAGCTCAGTGAAGCGCGCCGTAGTAAACGCAGTCGACTTGGTCATTTTGTATGAACATTTTGTAAACAATTATTCAAGCTCGTGTCGGGTCAAGCTCAGTGAAGCGCGCCGTAGTAAACGCAGTCGACTTGGTCATTTTGTATGAACATTTTGTTAACAATTGGTCAAGCTCGTGTCGGATCAAGCTCAGTGAAGCGCGCCGTAGTAAACGCAGTCGACTTGGTCATTTTGTATGAACATTTTGTAAACAATTGGTCAAGCACGTGTCGGATCAAGCTCAGTGAAGCGCGCCGTAGTAAACGCAGTCGACTTGGTCATTTTGTATGAACATTTTGTAAACAATTGGTCAAGCTCGTGTCGGATCAAGCTCGGTGAAGCGCGCCGTAGTAAACGCAGTCGACTTGGTCATTTTGTATGAACATTTTGTACACAATTGGTCAAGCTCGTGTCGGATCAAGCTCGGTGAAGCGCGCCGTAGTAAACGCAGTCGACTTGGTCATTTCGTATGAACATTTTGTTAACAATTGGTCAAGCTCGTGTCGGATCAAGCTCAGTGAAGCGCGCCGTAGTAAACGCAGTCGACTTGGTCATTTTGTATGAACATTTTGTAAACAATTGGTCAAGCTCGTGTCGGGTCAAGCTCAGTGAAGCGCGCCGTAGTAAACGCAGTCGACTTGGTCATTTTGTATGAACATTTTGTAAACAATTGGTAAAGCTCGTGTCGGATCAAGCTCGGTGAAGCGCGCCGTAGTAAACGCAGTCGACTTGGTCATTTTGTATGAACATTTTGTTAACAATTGGTCAAGCTCGTGTCGGATCAAGCTCTGTGAAGCGCGCCGTAGTAAACGCAGTCGACTTGGTCATTTTGTATGAACATTTTGTTAAAAATTGGTCAAGCTCGGTGAAGCGCGCCGTAGTAAACGCAGTCGACTTGGTCATTTTGTATGAACATTTTGTAAACAATTGGTCAAGCTCGTGTCGGATCAAGCTCAGTGAAGCGCGCCGTAGTAAACGCAGTCGACTTGGTCATTTTGTATGAACATTTTGTTAACAATTGGTCAAGCTCGTGTCGGGTCAAGCTCAGTGAAGCGCGCCGTAGTAAACGCAGTCGACTTGGTCATTTTGTATGAACATTTTGTAAACAATTGGTAAAGCTCGTGTCGGATCAAGCTCGGTGAAGCGTGCCGTAGTAAACGCAGTCGACTTGGTCATTTTGTATGAACATTTTGTTAACAATTGGTCAAGCTCGTGTCGGATCAAGCTCGGTGAAGCGCGCCGTAGTAAACGCAGTCGACTTGGTCATTTTGTATGAACATTTTGTAAACAATTGGTAAAGCTCGTGTCGGATCAAGCTCGGTGAAGCGCGCCGTAGTAAACGCAGTCGACTTGGTCATTTTGTATGAACATTTTGTAAACAATTGGTCAAGCTCGTGTCGGATCAAGCTCGGTGAAGCGCGCCGTAGTAAACGCAGTCGACTTGGTCATTTTGTATGAACATTTTGTAAACAATTGGTCAAGCTCGTGTCGGATCAAGCTCAGTGAAGCGCGCCGTAGTAAACGCAGTCGACTTGGTCATTTTGTATGAACATTTTATAAACAATTGGTCAAGCTCGTGTCGGATCAAGCTCGGTGAAGCGCGCCGTAGTAAACGCAGTCGACTTGGTCATTTTGTATGAACATTTTGTTAACAATTGGTCAAGCTCGTGTCGGATCAAGCTCAGTGAAGCGCGCCGTAGTAAACGCAGTCGACTTGGTCATTTTGTAAACAATTGGTCAAGCACGTGTCGGATCAAGCTCAGTGAAGCCCGCCGTAGTAAACGCAGTCGACTTGGTCATTTTGTATGAACATTTTGTAAACAATTGGTCAAGCTCGTGTCGGATCAAGCTCGGTGAAGCGCGCCGTAGTAAACGCAGTCGACTTGGTCATTTTGTATGAACATTTTGTACACAATTGGTCAAGCTCGTGTCGGATCAAGCTCGGTGAAGCGCGCCGTAGTAAACGCAGTCGACTTGGTCATTTTGTATGAACATTTTGTAAACAATTGGTAAAGCTCGTGTCGGATCAAGCTCGGTGAAGCGCGCCGTAGTAAACGCAGTCGACTTGGTCATTTTGTATGAACATTTTGTAAACAATTGGTCAAGCTCGTGTCGGATCAAGCTCGGTGAAGCGCGCCGTAGTAAACGCAGTCGAGTTGGTCATTTTGTATGAACGTTTTGTTAACAATTGATCAAGCTCGTGTCGGATCAAGCTCGGTGAAGCGCGCCGTAGTAAACGCAGTCGACTTGGTCATTTTGTATGAACATTTTGTTAACAATTGGTCAAGCTCGTGTCGGATCAAGCTCAGTGAAGCGCGCCGTAGTAAACGCAGTCGACTTGGTCATTTTGTATGAACATTTTGTAAACAATTGGTCAAGCTCGTGTCGGATCAAGCTCAGTGAAGCGCGCCCTAGTAAACGCAGTCGACTTGGTCATTTTGTATGAACATTTTGTAAACAATTGGTCAAGCTCGTGTCGGATCAAGCTCGGTGAAGCGCGCCGTAGTAAACGCAGTCGACTTGGTCATTTTGTATGAACATTTTGTAAACAATTGGTCAAGCTCGTGTCGGATCAAGCTCGGTGAAGCGCGCCGTAGTAAACGCAGTCGACTTGGTCATTTTGTATGAACATTTTGTAAACAATTGGTCAAGCTCGTGTCGGATCAAGCTCAGTGAAGCGCGCCGTAGTAAACGCAGTCGACTTGGTCATTTTGTATGAACATTTTGTTAACAATTGGTCAAGCTCGTGTCGGGTCAAGCTCAGTGAAGCGCGCCGTAGTAAACGCAGTCGACTTGGTCATTTTGTATGAACATTTTGTAAACAATTGGTCAAGCTCGTGTCGGATCAAGCTCAGTGAAGCGCGCCGTAGTAAACGCAGTCGACTTGGTCATTTTGTATGAACATTTTGTTAACAATTGGTCAAGTTCGTGTCGGATCAAGCTCAGTGAAGCGCGCCGTAGTAAACGCAGTCGACTTGGTCATTTTGTATGAACATTTTGAAAACAATTGGTCAAGCTCGTGTCGGATCAAGCTCGGTGAAGCGCGCCGTAGTAAACGCAGTCGACTTGGTCATTTTGTATGAACATTTTGTTAACAATTGGTCAAGCTCGTGACGGATCAAGCTCAGTGAAGCGCGCCGTAGTAAACGCAGTCGACTTGGTCATTTTGTATGAACATTTTGTAAACAATTGGTCAAGCTCGTGTCGGATCAAGCTCAGTGAAGCGCGCCGTAGTAAACGCAGTCGACTTGGTCATTTTGTATGAACATTTTGTAAACAATTGGTCAAGCTCGTGTCGGGTCAAGCTCAGTGAAGCGCGCCGTAGTAAACGCAGTCGACTTGGTCATTTTGTATGAACATTTTGTTAACAATTGGTCAAGCTCGTGTCGGATCAAGCTCAGTGAAGCGCGCCGTAGTAAACGCAGTCGACTTGGTCATTTTGTATGAACATTTTGTAAACAATTGGTTAAGCACGTGTCGGATCAAGCTCAGTGAAGCGCGCCGTAGTAAACGCAGTCGACTTGGTCATTTTGTATGAACATTTTGTAAACAATTGGTCAAGCTCGTGTCGGATCAAGCTCGGTGAAGCGCGCCGTAGTAAACGCAGTCGACTTGGTTATTTTGTATGAACATTTTGTACACAATTGGTCAAGCTCGTGTCGGATCAAGCTCGGTGAAGCGCGCCGTAGTAAACGCAGTCGACTTGGTCATTTCGTATGAACATTTTGTTAACAATTGGTCAAGCTCGTGTCGGATCAAGCTCAGTGAAGCGCGCCGTAGTAAACGCAGTCGACTTGGTCATTTTGTATGAACATTTTGTAAACAATTGGTCAAGCTCGTGTCGGGTCAAGCTCAGTGAAGCGCGCCGTAGTAAACGCAGTGGACTTGGTCATTTTGTATGAACATTTTGTAAACAATTGGTAAAGCTCGTGTCGGATCAAGCTCGGTGAAGCGCGCCGTAGTAAACGCAGTCGACTTGGTCATTTTGTATGAACATTTTGTTAACAATTGGTCAAGCTCGTGTCGGATCAAGCTCTGTGAAGCGCGCCGTAGTAAACGCAGTCGACTTGGTCATTTTGTATGAACATTTTGTACACAATTGGTCAAGCTCGTGTCGGATCAAGCTCGGTGAAGCGCGCCGTAGTAAACGCAGTTGACTTGGTCATTTCGTATGAACATTTTGTTAACAATTGGTCAAGCTCGTGTCGGATCAAGCTCAGTGAAGCGCGCTGTAGTAAACGCAGTCGACTTGGTCATTTTGTATGAACATTTTGTAAACAATTGGTCAAGCTCGTGTCGGGTCAAGCTCAGTGAAGCGCGCCGTAGTAAACGCAGTCGACTTGGTCATTTTGTATGAACATTTTGTAAACAATTGGTAAAGCTCGTGTCGGATCAAGCTCGGTGAAGCGCGCCGTAGTAAACGCAGTCGACTTGGTCATTTTGTATGAACATTTTGTTAACAATTGGTCAAGCTCGTGTCGGATCAAGCTCTGTGAAGCGCGCCGTAGTAAACGCAGTCGACTTGGTCATTTTGTTTGAACATTTTGTTAACAATTGGTCAAGCTCGTGTCGGATCAAGCTCGGTGAAGCGCGCCGTAGTAAACGCAGTCGACTTGGTCATTTTGTATGAACATTTTGTAAACAATTGGTCAAGCTCGTGTCGGATCAAGCTCGGTGAAGCGCGCCGTAGTAAACGCAGTCGACTTGGTCATTTTGTATGAACATTTTGTTAACAATTGGTCAAGCTCGTGTCGGGTCAAGCTCAGTGAAGCGCGCCGTAGTAAACGCAGTCGACTTGGTCATTTTGTATGAACATTTTGTAAACAATTGGTAAAGCTCGTGTCGGATCAAGCTCGGTGAAGCGTGCCGTAGTAAACGCAGTCGACTTGGTCATTTTGTATGAACATTTTGTTAACAATTGGTCAAGCTCGTGTCGGATCAAGCTCGGTGAAGCGCGCCGTAGTAAACGCAGTCGACTTGGTCATTTTGTATGAACATTTTGTAAACAATTGGTAAAGCTCGTGTCGGATCAAGCTCGGTGAAGCGCGCCGTAGTAAACGCAGTCGACTTGGTCATTTTGTATGAACATTTTGTAAACAATTGGTCAAGCTCGTGTCGGATCAAGCTCGGTGAAGCGCGCCGTAGTAAACGCAGTCGACTTGGTCATTTTGTATGAACATTTTGTAAACAATTGGTCAAGCTCGTGTCGGATCAAGCTCAGTGAAGCGCGCCGTAGTAAACGCAGTCGACTTGGTCATTTTGTATGAACATTTTATAAACAATTGGTCAAGCTCGTGTCGGATCAAGCTCGGTGAAGCGCGCCGTAGTAAACGCAGTCGACTTGGTCATTTTGTATGAACATTTTGTTAACAATTGGTCAAGCTCGTGTCGGATCAAGCTCAGTGAAGCGCGCCGTAGTAAACGCAGTCGACTTGGTCATTTTGTAAACAATTGGTCAAGCACGTGTCGGATCAAGCTCAGTGAAGCGCGCCGTAGTAAACGCAGTCGACTTGGTCATTTTGTATGAACATTTTGTAAACAATTGGTCAAGCTCGTGTCGGATCAAGCTCGGTGAAGCGCGCCGTAGTAAACGCAGTCGACTTGGTCATTTTGTATGAACATTTTGTAAACAATTGGTAAAGCTCGTGTCGGATAAAGCTCGGTGAAGCGCGCCGTAGTAAACGCAGTCGACTTGGTCATTTTGTATGAACATTTTGTAAACAATTGGTCAAGCTCGTGTCGGATCAAGCTCGGTGAAGCGCGCCGTAGTAAACGCAGTCGAGTTGGTCATTTTGTATGAACGTTTTGTTAACAATTGATCAAGCTCGTGTCGGATCAAGCTCAGTGAAGCGCGCCGTAGTAAACGCAGTCGACTTGGTCATTTTGTATGAACATTTTGTTAACAATTGGTCAAGCTCGTGTCGGATCAAGCTCAGTGAAGCGCGCCGTAGTAAACGCAGTCGACTTGGTCATTTTGTATGAACATTTTGTAAACAATTGGTCAAGCTCGTGTCGGATCAAGCTCAGTGAAGCGCGCCCTAGTAAACGCAGTCGACTTGGTCATTTTGTATGAACATTTTGTAAACAATTGGTCAAGCTCGTGTCGGATCAAGCTCGGTGAAGCGCGCCGTAGTAAACGCAGTCGACTTGGTCATTTTGTATGAACATTTTGTAAACAATTGGTCAAGCTCGTGTCGGATCAAGCTCGGTGAAGCGCGCCGTAGTAAACGCAGTCGACTTGGTCATTTTGTATGAACATTTTGTAAACAATTGGTCAAGCTCGTGTCGGATCAAGCTCAGTGAAGCGCGCCGTAGTAAACGCAGTCGACTTGGTCATTTTGTATGAACATTTTGTACACAATTGGTCAAGCTCGTGTCGGGTCAAGCTCAGTGAAGCGCGCCGTAGTAAACGCAGTCGACTTGGTCATTTTGTATGAACATTTTGTAAACAATTAGTCAAGCTCGTGTCGGATCAAGCTCAGTGAAGCGCGCCGTAGTAAACGCAGTCGACTTGGTCATTTTGTATGAACATTTTGTTAACAATTGGTCAAGTTCGTGTCGGATCAAGCTCAGTGAAGCGCGCCGTAGTAAACGCAGTCGACTTGGTCATTTTGTATGAACATTTTGAAAATAATTGGTCAAGCTCGTGTCGGATCAAGCTCGGTGAAGCGCGCCGTAGTAAACGCAGTCGACTTGGTCATTTTGTATGAACTTTTTGTAAACAATTGGTAAAGCTCGTGTCGGATCAAGCTCGGTGAAGCGCGCCGTAGTAAACGCAGTCGACTTGGTCATTTTGTATGAACATTTTTTAAACAATTGGTCAAGCTCGTGTCGGATCAAGCTCGGTGAAGCGCGCCGTAGTAAACGCAGTCGACTTGGTCATTTTGTATGAACATTTTGTAAACAATTGGTCAAGCTCGTGTCGGATCAAGCTCAGTGAAGCGCGCCGTAGTAAACGCAGTCGACTTGGTCATTTTGTATGAACATTTTGTACACAATTGGTCAAGCTCGTGTCGGATCAAGCTCGGTGAAGCGCGCCGTAGTAAACGCAGTCGACTTGGTCATTTTGTATGAACATTTTGTAAACAATTGGTCAAGCTCGTGTCGGATCAAGCTCAGTGAAGCGCGCCGTAGTAAACGCAGTCGACTTGGTCATTTTGTATGAACATTTTGTACACAATTGGTCAAGCTCGTGTCGGATCAAGCTCGGTGAAGCGCGCCGTAGTAAACGCAGTCGACTTGGTCATTTTGTATGAACATTTTGTTAACAATTGGTCAAGCTCGTGTCGGATCAAGCTCTGTGAAGCGCGCCGTAGTAAACGCAGTCGACTTGGTCATTTTGTATGAACATTTTGTTAACAATTGGTCAAGCTCGTGTCGGATCAAGCTCGGTGAAGCGCGCCGTAGTAAACGCAGTCGACTTGGTCATTTTGTATGAACATTTTGTAAACAATTGGTCAAGCTCGTGTCTGATCAAGCTCAGTGAAGCGTGCCGTAGTAAACGCAGTCGACTTGGTCATTTTGTATGAACATTTTGTTAACAATTGGTCAAGCTCGTGTCGGGTCAAGCTCAGTGAAGCGCGCCGTAGTAAACGCAGTCGACTTGGTCATTTTGTATGAACATTTTGTAAACAATTGGTAATGCTCGTGTCGGATCAAGCTCGGTGAAGCGCGCCGTAGTAAACGCAGTCGACTTGGTCATTTTGTATGAACATTTTGTTAACAATTGGTCAAGCTCGTGTCGGATCAAGCTCGGTGAAGCGCGCCGTAGTAAACGCAGTCGACTTGGTCATTTTGTATGAACATTTTGTAAACAATTGGTAAAGCTCGTGTCGGATCAAGCTCGGTGAAGCGCGCCGTAGTAAACGCAGTCGACTTGGTCATTTTGTATAAACATTTTGTAAACAATTGGTCAAGCTCGTGTCGGATCAAGCTCGGTGAAGCGCGCCGTAGTAAACGCAGTCGAGTTCGTCATTTTGTATGAACATTTTGTTAACAATTGGTCAAGCTCGTGTCGGATCAAGCTCGGTGAAGCGCGCCGTAGTAAACGCAGTCGACTTGGTCATTTTGTATGAACATTTTGTAAACAATTGGTCAAGCTCGTGTCTGATCAAGCTCAGTGAAGCGTGCCGTAGTAAACGCAGTCGACTTGGTCATTTTGTATGAACATTTTGTTAACAATTGGTCAAGCTCGTGTCGGGTCAAGCTCAGTGAAGCGCGCCGTAGTAAACGCAGTCGACTTGGTCATTTTGTATGAACATTTTGTAAACAATTGGTAATGCTCGTGTCGGATCAAGCTCGGTGAAGCGCGCCGTAGTAAACGCAGTCGACTTGGTCATTTTGTATGAACATTTTGTAAACAATTGGTCAAGCTCGTGTCGGATCAAGCTCGGTGAAGCGCGCCGTAGTAAACGCAGTCGAGTTGGTCATTTTGTATGAACGTTTTGTTAACAATTGATCAAGCTCGTGTCGGATCAAGCTCAGTGAAGCGCGCCGTAGTAAACGCAGTCGACTTGGTCATTTTGTATGAACATTTTGTTAACAATTGGTCAAGCTCGTGTCGGATCAAGCTCAGTGAAGCGCGCCGTAGTAAACGCAGTCGACTTGGTCATTTTGTATGAACATTTTGTAAACAATTGGTCAAGCTCGTGTCGGATCAAGCTCAGTGAAGCGCGCCCTAGTAAACGCAGTCGACTTGGTCATTTTGTATGAACATTTTGTAAACAATTGGTCAAGCTCGTGTCGGATCAAGCTCGGTGAAGCGCGCCGTAGTAAACGCAGTCGACTTGGTCATTTTGTATGAACATTTTGTAAACAATTGGTCAAGCTCGTGTCGGATCAAGCTCAGTGAAGCGCGCCCTAGTAAACGCAGTCGACTTGGTCATTTTGTATGAACATTTTGTAAACAATTGGTCAAGCTCGTGTCGGATCAAGCTCGGTGAAGCGCGCCGTAGTAAACGCAGTCGACTTGGTCATTTTGTATGAACATTTTGTAAACAATTGGTCAAGCTCGTGTCGGATCAAGCTCGGTGAAGCGCGCCGTAGTAAACGCAGTCGACTTGGTCATTTTGTATGAACATTTTGTAAACAATTGGTCAAGCTCGTGTCGGATCAAGCTCAGTGAAGCGCGCCGTAGTAAACGCAGTCGACTTGGTCATTTTGTATGAACATTTTGTACACAATTGGTCAAGCTCGTGTCGGGTCAAGCTCAGTGAAGCGCGCCGTAGTAAACGCAGTCGACTTGGTCATTTTGTATGAACATTTTGTAAACAATTAGTCAAGCTCGTGTCGGATCAAGCTCAGTGAAGCGCGCCGTAGTAAACGCAGTCGACTTGGTCATTTTGTATGAACATTTTGTTAACAATTGGTCAAGTTCGTGTCGGATCAAGCTCAGTGAAGCGCGCCGTAGTAAACGCAGTCGACTTGGTCATTTTGTATGAACATTTTGAAAATAATTGGTCAAGCTCGTGTCGGATCAAGCTCGGTGAAGCGCGCCGTAGTAAACGCAGTCGACTTGGTCATTTTGTATGAACATTTTGTACACAATTGGTCAAGCTCGTGTCGGATCAAGCTCGGTGAAGCGCGCCGTAGTAAACGCAGTCGACTTGGTCATTTCGTATGAACATTTTGTTAACCATTGGTCAAGCTCGTGTCGGATCAAGCTCAGTGAAGCGCGCCGTAGTAAACGCAGTCGACTTGGTCATTTTGTATGAACATTTTGTAAACAATTGGTCAAGCTCGTGTCGGGTCAAGCTCAGTGAAGCGCGCCGTAGTAAACGCAGTCGACTTGGTCATTTTGTATGAACATTTTGTAAACAATTGGTAAAGCTCGTGTCGGATCAAGCTCGGTGAAGCGCGCCGTAGTAAACGCAGTCGACTTGGTCATTTTGTATGAACATTTTGTAAACAATTGGTCAAGCTCGTGTCGGATCAAGCTCAGTGAAGCGCGCCGTAGTAAACGCAGTCGACTTGGTCATTTTGTATGAACATTTTGTACACAATTGGTCAAGCTCGTGTCGGATCAAGCTCGGTGAAGCGCGCCGTAGTAAACGCAGTCGACTTGGTCATTTTGTATGAACATTTTGTTAACAATTGGTCAAGCTCGTGTCGGATCAAGCTCTGTGAAGCGCGCCGTAGTAAACGCAGTCGACTTGGTCATTTTGTATGAACATTTTGTTAACAATTGGTCAAGCTCGTGTCGGATCAAGCTCTGTGAAGCGCGCCGTAGTAAACGCAGTCGACTTGGTCATTTTGTATGAACATTTTGTTAACAATTGGTCAAGCTCGTGTCGGATCAAGCTCGGTGAAGCGCGCCGTAGTAAACGCAGTCGACTTGGTCATTTTGTATGAACATTTTGTAAACAATTGGTCAAGCTCGTGTCTGATCAAGCTCAGTGAAGCGTGCCGTAGTAAACGCAGTCGACTTGGTCATTTTGTATGAACATTTTGTTAACAATTGGTCAAGCTCGTGTCGGGTCAAGCTCAGTGATGCGCGCCGTAGTAAACGCAGTCGACTTGGTCATTTTGTATGAACATTTTGTAAACAATTGGTAATGCTCGTGTCGGATCAAGCTCGGTGAAGCGCGCCGTAGTAAACGCAGTCGACTTGGTCATTTTGTATGAACATTTTGTTAACAATTGGTCAAGCTCGTGTCGGATCAAGCTCGGTGAAGCGCGCCGTAGTAAACGCAGTCGACTTGGTCATTTTGTATGAACATTTTGTAAACAATTGGTAAAGCTCGTGTCGGATCAAGCTCGGTGAAGCGCGCCGTAGTAAACGCAGTCGACTTGGTCATTTTGTATGAACATTTTGTAAACAATTGGTCAAGCTCGTGTCGGATCAAGCTCGGTGAAGCGCGCCGTAGTAAACGCAGTCGACTTGGTCATTTTGTATGAACATTTTGTAAACAATTGGTCAAGCTCGTGTCGGATCAAGCTCAGTGAAGCGCGCCGTAGTAAACGCAGTCGACTTGGTCATTTTGTATGAACATTTTGTACACAATTGGTCAAGCTCGTGTCGGATCAAGCTCGGTGAAGCGCGCCGTAGTAAACGCAGTCGACTTGGTCATTTTGTATGAACATTTTGTAAACAATTGGTCAAGCTCGTGTCGGATCAAGCTCAGTGAAGCGCGCCGTAGTAAACGCAGTCGACTTGGTCATTTTGTATGAACATTTTGTACACAATTGGTCAAGCTCGTGTCGGATCAAGCTCGGTGAAGCGCGCCGTAGTAAACGCAGTCGACTTGGTCATTTTGTATGAACATTTTGTTAACAATTGGTCAAGCTCGTGTCGGATCAAGCTCTGTGAAGCGCGCCGTAGTAAACGCAGTCGACTTGGTCATTTTGTATGAACATTTTGTTAACAATTGGTCAAGCTCGTGTCGGATCAAGCTCGGTGAAGCGCGCCGTAGTAAACGCAGTCGACTTGGTCATTTTGTATGAACATTTTGTAAACAATTGGTCAAGCTCGTGTCTGATCAAGCTCAGTGAAGCGTGCCGTAGTAAACGCAGTCGACTTGGTCATTTTGTATGAACATTTTGTTAACAATTGGTCAAGCTCGTGTCGGGTCAAGCTCAGTGAAGCGCGCCGTAGTAAACGCAGTCGACTTGGTCATTTTGTATGAACATTTTGTAAACAATTGGTAATGCTCGTGTCGGATCAAGCTCGGTGAAGCGCGCCGTAGTAAACGCAGTCGACTTGGTCATTTTGTATGAACATTTTGTTAACAATTGGTCAAGCTCGTGTCGGATCAAGCTCGGTGAAGCGCGCCGTAGTAAACGCAGTCGACTTGGTCATTTTGTATGAACATTTTGTAAACAATTGGTAAAGCTCGTGTCGGATCAAGCTCGGTGAAGCGCGCCGTAGTAAACGCAGTCGACTTGGTCATTTTGTATGAACATTTTGTAAACAATTGGTCAAGCTCGTGTCGGATCAAGCTCGGTGAAGCGCGCCGTAGTAAACGCAGTCGACTTGGTCATTTTGTATGAACATTTTGTAAACAATTGGTCAAGCTCGTGTCGGATCAAGCTCAGTGAAGCGCGCCGTAGTAAACGCAGTCGACTTGGTCATTTTGTATGAACATTTTATAAACAATTGGTCAAGCTCGTGTCGGATCAAGCTCGGTGAAGCGCGCCGTAGTAAACGCAGTCGACTTGGTCATTTTGTATGAACATTTTGTTAACAATTGGTCAAGCTCGTGTCGGATCAAGCTCAGTGAAGCGCGCCGTAGTAAACGCAGTCGACTTGGTCATTTTGTATGAACATTTTGTTAACAATTGGTCAAGCTCGTGTCGGATCAAGCTCGGTGAAGCGCGCCGTAGTAAACGCAGTCGACTTGGTCATTTTGTATGAACATTTTGTAAACAATTGGTCAAGCTCGTGTCTGATCAAGCTCAGTGAAGCGTGCCGTAGTAAACGCAGTCGACTTGGTCATTTTGTATGAACATTTTGTTAACAATTGGTCAAGCTCGTGTCGGGTCAAGCTCAGTGAAGCGCGCCGTAGTAAACGCAGTCGACTTGGTCATTTTGTATGAACATTTTGTAAACAATTGGTAATGCTCGTGTCGGATCAAGCTCGGTGAAGCGCGCCGTAGTAAACGCAGTCGACTTGGTCATTTTGTATGAACATTTTGTTAACAATTGGTCAAGCTCGTGTCGGATCAAGCTCGGTGAAGCGCGCCGTAGTAAACGCAGTCGACTTGGTCATTTTGTATGAACATTTTGTAAACAATTGGTCAAGCTCGTGTCGGATCAAGCTCGGTGAAGCGCGCCGTAGTAAACGCAGTCGAGTTGGTCATTTTGTATGAACGTTTTGTTAACAATTGATCAAGCTCGTGTCGGATCAAGCTCAGTGAAGCGCGCCGTAGTAAACGCAGTCGACTTGGTCATTTTGTATGAACATTTTGTTAACAATTGGTCAAGCTCGTGTCGGATCAAGCTCAGTGAAGCGCGCCGTAGTAAACGCAGTCGACTTGGTCATTTTGTATGAACATTTTGTAAACAATTGGTCAAGCTCGTGTCGGATCAAGCTCAGTGAAGCGCGCCCTAGTAAACGCAGTCGACTTGGTCATTTTGTATGAACATTTTGTAAACAATTGGTCAAGCTCGTGTCGGATCAAGCTCAGTGAAGCGCGCCGTAGTAAACGCAGTCGACTTGGTCATTTTGTATGAACATTTTGTAAACAATTGGTCAAGCTCGTGTCGGATCAAGCTCGGTGAAGCGCGCCGTAGTAAACGCAGTCGACTTGGTCATTTTGTATGAACATTTTGTAAACAATTGGTCAAGCTCGTGTCGGATCAAGCTCAGTGAAGCGCGCCGTAGTAAACGCAGTCGACTTGGTCATTTTGTATGAACATTTTATAAACAATTGGTCAAGCTCGTGTCGGATCAAGCTCGGTGAAGCGCGCCGTAGTAAACGCAGTCGACTTGGTCATTTTGTATGAACATTTTGTTAACAATTGGTCAAGCTCGTGTCGGATCAAGCTCAGTGAAGCGCGCCGTAGTAAACGCAGTCGACTTGGTCATTTTGTATGAACATTTTGTTAACAATTGGTCAAGCTCGTGTCGGATCAAGCTCGGTGAAGCGCGCCGTAGTAAACGCAGTCGACTTGGTCATTTTGTATGAACATTTTGTAAACAATTGGTCAAGCTCGTGTCTGATCAAGCTCAGTGAAGCGTGCCGTAGTAAACGCAGTCGACTTGGTCATTTTGTATGAACATTTTGTTAACAATTGGTCAAGCTCGTGTCGGGTCAAGCTCAGTGAAGCGCGCCGTAGTAAACGCAGTCGACTTGGTCATTTTGTATGAACATTTTGTAAACAATTGGTAATGCTCGTGTCGGATCAAGCTCGGTGAAGCGCGCCGTAGTAAACGCAGTCGACTTGGTCATTTTGTATGAACATTTTGTAAACAATTGGTCAAGCTCGTGTCTGATCAAGCTCAGTGAAGCGTGCCGTAGTAAACGCAGTCGACTTGGTCATTTTGTATGAACATTTTGTTAACAATTGGTCAAGCTCGTGTCGGGTCAAGCTCAGTGAAGCGCGCCGTAGTAAACGCAGTCGACTTGGTCATTTTGTATGAACATTTTGTAAACAATTGGTAATGCTCGTGTCGGATCAAGCTCGGTGAAGCGCGCCGTAGTAAACGCAGTCGACTTGGTCATTTTGTATGAACATTTTGTTAACAATTGGTCAAGCTCGTGTCGGATCAAGCTCGGTGAAGCGCGCCGTAGTAAACGCAGTCGACTTGGTCATTTTGTATGAACATTTTGTAAACAATTGGTCAAGCTCGTGTCGGATCAAGCTCAGTGAAGCGCGCCCTAGTAAACGCAGTCGACTTGGTCATTTTGTATGAACATTTTGTAAACAATTGGTCAAGCTCGTGTCGGATCAAGCTCAGTGAAGCGCGCCGTAGTAAACGCAGTCGACTTGGTCATTTTGTATGAACATTTTGTAAACAATTGGTCAAGCTCGTGTCGGATCAAGCTCAGTGAAGCGCGCCGTAGTAAACGCAGTCGACTTGGTCATTTTGTATGAACATTTTGTAAACAATTGGTCAAGCTCGTGTCGGATCAAGCTCAGTGAAGCGCGCCGTAGTAAACGCAGTCGACTTGGTCATTTTGTATGAACATTTTGTACACAATTGGTCAAGCTCGTGTCGGATCAAGCTCGGTGAAGCGCGCCGTAGTAAACGCAGTCGACTTGGTCATTTTGTATGAACATTTTGTTAACAATTGGTCAAGCTCGTGTCGGATCAAGCTCTGTGAAGCGCGCCGTAGTAAACGCAGTCGACTTGGTCATTTTGTATGAACATTTTGTTAACAATTGGTCAAGCTCGTGTCGGATCAAGCTCGGTGAAGCGCGCCGTAGTAAACGCAGTCGACTTGGTCATTTTGTATGAACATTTTGTAAACAATTGGTCAAGCTCGTGTCTGATCAAGCTCAGTGAAGCGTGCCGTAGTAAACGCAGTCGACTTGGTCATTTTGTATGAACATTTTGTTAACAATTGGTCAAGCTCGTGTCGGGTCAAGCTCAGTGAAGCGCGCCGTAGTAAACGCAGTCGACTTGGTCATTTTGTATGAACATTTTGTAAACAATTGGTAATGCTCGTGTCGGATCAAGCTCGGTGAAGCGCGCCGTAGTAAACGCAGTCGACTTGGTCATTTTGTATGAACATTTTGTTAACAATTGGTCAAGCTCGTGTCGGATCAAGCTCGGTGAAGCGCGCCGTAGTAAACGCAGTCGACTTGGTCATTTTGTATGAACATTTTGTAAACAATTGGTAAAGCTCGTGTCGGATCAAGCTCGGTGAAGCGCGCCGTAGTAAACGCAGTCGACTTGGTCATTTTGTATGAACATTTTGTAAACAATTGGTCAAGCTCGTGTCGGATCAAGCTCGGTGAAGCGCGCCGTAGTAAACGCAGTCGACTTGGTCATTTTGTATGAACATTTTGTAAACAATTGGTCAAGCTCGTGTCGGATCAAGCTCAGTGAAGCGCGCCGTAGTAAACGCAGTCGACTTGGTCATTTTGTATGAACATTTTATAAACAATTGGTCAAGCTCGTGTCGGATCAAGCTCGGTGAAGCGCGCCGTAGTAAACGCAGTCGACTTGGTCATTTTGTATGAACATTTTGTTAACAATTGGTCAAGCTCGTGTCGGATCAAGCTCAGTGAAGCGCGCCGTAGTAAACGCAGTCGACTTGGTCATTTTGTATGAACATTTTGTTAACAATTGGTCAAGCTCGTGTCGGATCAAGCTCAGTGAAGCGCGCGGCGCGGGAAGCCCTGGCAATGGCTGGGGCGCCACCGGTGCACATCGTGGACTATGCTTGCGCGGGTTCCACGGTGTCCAACAAAACCGGCGAGAGGGCACGTCCGGGTGCTTTTAGTGGGTATGCCGCCCTTATTGGCGGAGAGTCCCACATAACCCTCCGACACTCCCATGTTCGGAGGGTATGCATAAAGCATTTTACACCTGGTCAAAAAAAAAAAAAAAAAAAAAGGTTAGGTTAGGTTAGGTTAGGTTAGGTTAGGTTAGGTTAGGTTAGGTTCCCCAAGGGCTGGAAGGAGGCAAAGTTGGTCCTCTTGAAGAAGGACGGCAGGTCCGCGGACTCCCCCTCTGCGTTTCGTCCCATTTGCCTGCTGGACGAGGCCGGCAAGTTGTTCGAAAGAATAATTGCCGCTCGTCTATGCACACACCTGTGGCGGGTAGGCCCCGACTTGTCGGATGACCAGTTTGGTTTCCGGCGTGCTCGTTCGACAGTGGACGCGATTCTTCGTGTCCGTACGCTGTCGAACCAGGCGGTGTCCCGGGGTGGGAAGGCGTTGGCGGTGTCCTTGGACATCGTTAACGCATTCAACTCCCTGCCCTGGAGGGCGATCAGGGAGGCGCTCGTGTTTCACGGAGTGCCACCCTACCTGCAGCGCATAGTCGGCGCCTACTTGCAGCACAGATGTGTGCAGTACGTGGGCAGGGACGGTACCTTGCATGAGAGGGATGTCAGTTGCGGGGTTCCGCAGGGTTCTGTATTGGGCCCGCTTCTGTGGAACCTCGCATACGACGCGGTCTTGCGTGTCGATCTCCCCGTCGGCGTACACGTCGTCTGCTACGCGGATGACACTCTTGTGTTAGCCAACGGGGACTCCTTCGACGGGACCAAGGAGCTCGCCGAGCTTGGGGTGGCTTGTGTCGTGAACAAGGTCCACGAGCTGGGTCTGCACACAGCGCCGCACAAGACCGAGGCGCTGTGGTTCCACAAGTTCCCTAGGGGAAGGGAACCACCCAGCTTGTCGGTTCGTGTGGGTGACGTTGACATCCAAGTGGGGCGGTACCTGAAGTACCTGGGCCTCATCCTGGATAGTCGCTGGGGTTTCGAGGAACACTTCAGTCGTTCCGTCCCCCGGATCCAGAAGGTGGTGGGTGCTCTGCACAGACTGCTGCCTAATCTCGGGGGACCTAGGGAGGGAGTTCGCCGCCTCTACGCCGGAGTCGTGCGGTCGATGGCACTCTACGGAGCGCCCGTCTGGTGGGAGAGACTGGCGCTCCGACGCAGCAGGACTATATTCTATAGCCTGCAGCGTATTGTCGCCATCCGGATCGCGCGAGGATATCGGACGATATCTTTCGAGGCAGCAACTCTCCTGGCGCGGTTCCCGCCCTTCGACATCTTAGCGGAGATGGACGCACGTGTGTACGTGCGCCTCCACCGGGATGACGGGAGCGGAGTCGCGCCGGCTGAAGTGCGGGTGCAAGAGCGCCGACGTGCGCTCGGGATGTGGCGCGAGCGGCTCGAGGAGCCGTGGAACATGCGCCAACGCGCCGTCGGCGCGATTGTGCCGAGCTTCGAAGCTTGGCTGGGGAGGGAAATGGGTAACGTCACCTATCGACTTACTCAGGTACTCACCGGGCACGGGTGCTTCGGTGAGTACCTGAATAGGATCGGACGCGAACCGACACCGCAATGCCACCATTGTGGGAGGGATCGGGATTCCGCCCAGCACACGCTTGAGGAATGCTCGGCGTGGTGCGAGGAGCGGCGGACCCTGATCGCCAGGATCGGGCAGGACCTCTCTCTACCAGGCGTATTAGAGTCTATGCTGGTAGATGAGATGGCGTGGAAGGCGGTGGCCTCTTTCTGTGAAACCGTTATGGTTCGGAAAGAGGCCGCCAAGCGAGATCGCGAGAGGGCTGATCCCGCTCGGAGAGGGAGGCGACGGCGAGGCGGCAGTGGCCGCCCCGCTGCGCCTGCCCCATAAGGGGCTTTTGTGTGGTATCCCCTGCCAGGCAGGGGAACTTTCGGGTCCGTGGGTGGTCGGAGTAAGGGCTTCGACCGTCCGTTAAACGGGCCCCGGGAGGGCGGCGGCAACGTGCTGCTGTGAACACCGTGGTGTTCGGGGGAGGCTGGATAGCCTCCCCCTGGACGTGCAAAGGCACAGCGCGAGGGGGGCACCGGTGCGTTCCCGTGGAGATCCCGGAGCCCCCCAACATGCGTCGAGGATGGCCACCGGGGGGGTTTTAGTGAGTACACGAGTCCGTGAACCTCACATAACCCTACTGTACCCTCTATGCAGTAGGGTATCTGGTTGCAGATTTCCCCCTCGTCAACAAAAAAAAAAAAAAAAAAAAAAAAAAAAGGTTAGGTTAGGTTAGGTTAGGTTAGGTTAGGTTAGGTTAGGTTAGGTTTTCCACGGACTCCCCTCCCCTCTCGCTCTTAGAGAGGGGACCGGGATACGTGGCCGCCGCGTGGGGAGAAATAGCCCTGGTGGGGGCACTCACGGTCATTCCCGGGTCTCTCCCTGCCAGGAGAGACGTGTAGGTCCCACTGTAAAGGTGGGCGGTCGTCGGCGGGGGATTGGAAGTAAAGGCTTTTGCCGGTTTCCCAATCCCCCTCCATGTAGACGATGCCGGAGTGCCGCTGGGTCGTGTAGTGGGTATACCGGTCCTATATGGACCGGGGAGTCCCACATACCCCTCCCATCCCCCAATGGGGGGGCATGCGTAACGCATTTTTCCCAGCGAAAAAAAAAAAAAAAAAAAAAAAAAAAAAAAAAAAAAAAAAAAAAGGTTAGGTTAGGTTGGGGGACCCCCCACAGTGCTTGCTTCCACGTAGCGTTCCCCGGGCAACGACCTGGTCCTGTCACCGTAACGGAGTGGCAGGCCAGTGATCGGCGAAAGTGCACTGTGCGTTGAAGACTTTTTTGCGGACTCTTCAACACTTGCGGCGGCTATGCCAAAGCTACCATCGCGGGACGCCTCCGGGCGGTTCTTAAAAGGCCCTTATCAGGGCCAACCAAAAGGCCCTTCTCAGGGCCAACCAAAAGGCCCTTCTCAGGGCCAACCACAAGGCTCTTCTCAGGGCCAACCAAAAGGCCCTTCTCAGGGCCAACCAAAAGGCCCTTCTCAGGGCCAACCAAAAGGCCCTTCTCAGGGCCAACCAAAAGGCCCTTCTCAGGGCCAAACCCAAGGCCCTTCTCAGGGCCACGCCGGCGATGCCAGTATGGCGTCGGAGGTTTGCCGCCCATCACCGGGTAGCATGTTCCGCAGGCTGTCGGTCGACGTGTTGTCGGACTCCGACAACGAGTCGCTCGTTCCAGAGTCGGACGGAAGTTCGGCGATGGAAGCCGAAAGCCGCTTACAAAAGCGGAAGCGATCCTTCCTGAAGGACGGCGGCGAAGGCTCCTCGGACTCCACGAGGAGTGCTAAGCCAAAAAAGAAGGCGAAGGCCAAAAAGCCTTCCACTGTGGTGGACACCCACGACGTGGGTCTGGCGGACGCCCAACGTCAGTTGGACCTCGCACGAAGGGTTCAGCTCCAGGAAGACCTGGAAGAGAGGGTCGCCGCGAAGGAGATGCAGGCGCAGGCCGCCCGGGCTAAGTCCGGGTACGGTGCGTCTAGCGTCTTATACGCGGACCACTCGCTGGCCGAGCTGGAGCGCATGGCGCAGGAGGACGAAGAGGAGATCAGGGTGGTCGCCTCTAAGTCCTCCAATCTAAAAGGGACTTTCCAAAAGTCCCTTAAATGCAGGGCCGCCAGCATGGGTGGCATCGTCCGGGAGCTGGTGCAACGCACAGCCACCGACGAGACGCGGCAACTGCAGGCGAAGTTAGATCGCCTGCAGTCGGAGGTCAGCCAGCTGCATAAGAAGCTGGCTGAGGTCACGGCCCAGCCAACCCAAGCTGAGTCGAGACCTGCGGTGGAGGGCCCTTCCTCCTCTTCCAACCTTGAGGATGTCATCCGCAAGGTTGTGATGGAGGAAAGGGCATTTACGAGAGCCTGCCTCGCTGGCATCGAGGACAGGCTCTTGCCCGAAAAGCGCCTCCGACCGCCCCTCGCGGCGGACAAGAGGCCGTGCGAGCCTGGGCCATCCTCCCAAAGGGAGGACGCCCTTCTCCCTTCCACCACCCCGTCCACCCAGCCGTGGACGAAGGTGGTCAAAAAGGGGAAGGGCAAGGCCAAGAAGGCGAGAGCGGCCGCCACCCCTGCCTCCCCAGCCAACATCTCCCCTCCCTGCCCGTCCCAGACGACCGGCAAGGGGAAGGGGAAGGGGAAGGGGCAAAAGTCGGCCCCTAAGCCCGCCACCGCTGCTCCGGCAGCTAAAAGGGCCTCTGCCGGTGGGAGAAAAACCTTAGTTTCTCCCAAAACCGCGGCCGTCGTGGTGACGCTCACCGCGGAGGCCGCGGAGCGTGGTGAGACGTACGAGTCCGTGCTGAAACGGGCTCGTACCAACGCCGATCCCACCAAGTTGGGAATCGGCGCCATCACGTGCCGCCAGACCCAAGCCGGGGCTCGTATTTTCGAGTTCCCGGGGGCCCAGGGCGGCACCAACGCTGACCTCTTCGCAACGAAGTTGCAAGAGGTCATCGCGGACGCGGCCAAGGTGGTAAGGCCCGTCAAGTCGGCGGCCCTCGAGGTGACCAATCTGGACGATTCGGTCACCAAAGAGGAGGTCGTGGCGGCGCTCGCAGCAGTAGGGGGCTGCAACACCGCAGCGATACAGGGTCGGGCTATCAGGCCCGGCCGCGGCGGCATGGGCACAATCCGCCTGGAGTGCCCGGTCACCGCAGCTAAGGCCGTCCTTGCCAAGGGACGGCTTGCCGTCGGGTTTGGGTCGTGTGTGGTCCGAGCACTTGGTGAGCAGCCTTTGCGCTGCTACAAGTGCTTCGGAATCGGCCACACACGGGCCCTCTGTCCGTCCAAGGTGGACAGGTCGGACGCCTGTTACCGCTGCGGTAAGGAGGGGCACATGTCCGCCTCCTGCACGGCCGCCAAGCCGCACTGCGCGGTGTGCGCCGCCAGTGGCCGCCCGGCGGACCACGTGATGAGGGGGAGGAACTGCAATCCTCCCCCAAAGAAGGGCAAAGCGCAGGCGCCGTCCCAGCCTGCCGCTACCACCGTCGTCCCTGAGGCTGGGACCTCGGTGGCCGACGAGGGGGGTGCGATGGCCGAATGATGGATAGGTCCGGACATCGCATCCTACAGGCGAATACTAACCACTGTAAAGCAGCCCAGGACCTGCTGATGCAGGCCCTGGCTGAGTGGTTAGTAGACGTTGCGGTGGTCGCCGAGCCGTACTCTGTCCCTGGCCGTTGGCTGGGTGATCGGGACGGCTCGGTGGCGTTGGTGTCGCGGTCTTCCACGGACTCCCCTCCCCTCTCGCTCTTAGAGAGGGGACCGGGATACGTGGCCGCCGCGTGGGGAGAAATAGCCCTGGTGGGGGTCTATTTCTCCCCTAACCGCCCTTTACAGGACTTCGAGGATTTTCTCGAAGTCCTGACCGCAGTAGTCGGTAGGGCGGCGCCGCGCCAGGTCGCCGTATTGGGCGACCTGAACGCCAAGTCGGCGGCCTGGGGCAACCGGGCCGCCTCTTGCAACGTCCGCGGGCAGGCCGTCGAATTTTGGGCGGCCTCGTCGGGCGTGTCCCTCCTAAATAGAGGGACGGCCCACACGTGTGTGCGGCAACGAGGAGGGACGGTGGTGGACGTATCGTTCGCCACCCCCGCACTTGCCGCCCGCGTCGTCGGCTGGCGGGTGGAAACGGTGGAGACCTTGTCGGACCACCGATACGTGCGGTTCGACATCGTCTCCACCCAGAGCCCCCGGGGGATGGCCCGCTCGGGCCAGTCCCCCTTTCCACGGTGGGCTCAGATCCACCTGGACCGAGGGGCGGCCAAGGAGGCGGCGTTCGTCCAGGACTGGCTCACGCCTCCTGTCAATGTCCTGGACGTCGACGCCTCGGCGGTCAGACTGCGGGAGTCCCTGACCGAGGTGTGCAACTCCAGCATGCCTCGGTCTCGCCGCCCACCTCCCCGACGCGCCGTCTATTGGTGGTCGGAGGAGCTGGCGGGGCTCCGGGCCGCCTGCGTGGTGGCCAGGAGGGCCTACACGCGGAGTCGACGGCGGAGCGTGCGGGACGCGTCGAACGAGGACCTTCTCTACGCCTCGTACGTAGAGGCAAAGAAGGTCCTCAAGGCGGCCATGTTCGCCGCCGACGACGCGGCGAGGGCCGAAATGCTAGAGGGTCTCGACAGAGACCCGTACGGGAGACCGTATAAGGCGGCGCGGAATAAACTGCGCCCCTTCGGTCCCCCGCTAGCAGAGACCCTCGAGCCGGCGTTGCTGGATGGGGTGGTTCGGTCCTTGTTTCCAACAAGGACCAACTTCACCCCTCCAGTGATGGACCCCCCGCGGGAGGCGGCTCCGCCGGCGGAGGAGGTCCCTCCGGTCACGGGGGCGGAGTTTGGCGCGGCAACGCTTCGCCTCCGCGCCAAGAAAACCGCCCCCGGGCCGGACGGCGTCCCCGCAAGGGTGGTGGCCATTGCGGCCACCCAAATGGCGGACAGGTTCCGGGACCTCTTCAGCGCGTGTTTCACGGCTGGGAGGTTCCCGAAAACCTGGAAGGAGGGGCAACTGTGCCTCCTCCGTAAGGAGGGACGACCGGCAGACTCCCCCTCGGCATACCGACCCATCGTTCTGCTCGATGAGGTCGGTAAACTGTTCGAGGGGATCGTCGCCGGTCGGCTGAATGGCCTCCTGCGGGGGGTTGGGCCGAACCTGTCGGACGCCCAATTCGGTTTCCGAGTTGGGCGTTCGACAGTGGACGCGCTGGCCCGGCTGAAGGGCCAGGTGAGGGAGGCCGTGGAGTCTGGGGACGGAGTGTTGGCTGTGTCATTTGACATAGCCAACGCGTTCAATTCCGTCCCCCACTCCACGATCTTGGAGGCACTCCGGTACCACGGAGTGCCTTCATACTTGCGGGCCCTCTTGGCCAGCTACCTGGAGGACCGAGCGGTCCTCCTCGTAGACAAGGCTGGCCAAGTCCGGAGGTACGGCGCGGAGTCAGGTGTTCCACAGGGGTCGGTCCTAGGACCACTCCTGTGGAACATCGGCTTCGACTGGCTCCTGCGGGGATCCCTCCTCCCGGGCACGAGTGTCATCTGCTACGCGGATGACACTCTCCTCACTGCCCGGGGGAGGGATTTTAGGGAGGCGGCCAGTTTGGCCTCGGCTGGCGGATCCTTGGTCGCGGGAAGGATCCGCCGCCTCGGGTTGGGGGTTGCGCTGCACAAGACCGAGGCCGTGTTCTTCCACGGGCCTCGGCAGCGCATCCCTCCTGACGCCCACATCGTCGTGGAGGGCGTCAGGATCGGGGTGAGGACCCAGATGAAATATCTGGGCCTCACCCTGGACAGCAGGTGGCGCTTCGGCCCGCACTTCAGCGGGTTGTCAGCGCGCCTGCTGAAGGCGGCGAACGCCCTCTCGTGGCTCCTCCCAAACCTGGGAGGGCCGAAGGCGAGATGCCGGCATTTGTATGCCGGCATCTTGAAGAGCATGGCCCTTTACGGGGCCCCCATCTGGGCGGACTCCCTCCACAGGAGGGAGAATGCGACCGCCATCCGCAGGCCCCAAAGGGCCATTGCACTGCGGGTGGCGAGAGCCTACCGCTCGGTGGGCTTTGCGGCAGCGTGCGCTCTGGCCGGCACCCCGCCTTGGGAACTCGAGGCGGGGGTGCTCGCCAGAGTGTACGAGTGGACGGCGGGGCGCAGGGCGCTCGGGGAGTGCCCTGCCCCAGAAGAGCGGGAGGCCGTCCGCAGAGAGGCGAGGGACGCAACCGTCCTACATTGGACGGAGGCCCTCGCCACCGCAGCCTTTGGCCGCAGAACGTTGGACGCGCTCGGGCCAGTCCTGAAGGACTGGCTCGGGCGGTCCCACGGTTTCCTTTCTTTCCGTCTGGTGCAGGTGCTATCCGGGCATGGCGTCTTCGGATCGTGCCTGCACCGGATCGGAAGAGAGGAGACCCCGGCCTGCCACGATTGTGGCGCGGCGGTGGACACGGCGCAGCACACCCTGGAGGTGTGTGCGTCGTGGTCTGGGCCGCGCCGCCAATTGATGGCGGTGGTCGGGCAGGACCTCTCGCTGCCCAGCGTGGTTTTAGCCATGCTGGGAAGCGAGGAGTCCTGGGCTGCGGTGGCCTCCTTTTGCGAGGAAGTAATTTCGCAAAAGGAGGCGGCGGAGCGGGCGCGGGAGGAAGACCCTCTCGCAGCGCCACTCCGCAGGCGACGAACGGGTCGGAGAAGGCGATTGCACGACAATCGTCTTCCCCCTCCTGGTGGAGGATAGCGGGAGACAGGCGCGGGGGCGTCTTCTCCCGCATTGCACGTATCCTCCACTTCCGCCGGGTGGGAATGACCGCGAGCACTCGCGGTTATTCTCGGGCCCCTCTCCCAGGGTGGGGAGGGGGGTGAAGGGCTCGCCGTAAAGGCGGGCGGTCGTCGGCGGGGGGCTGGATGGAAAGGCTGTGCCGGATTCCCAGTTCCCCTCCATATAGACGATGCGGGAGTGCCGCTGGGTCGTTTAGTGGGTATACCGGTGGGGAGCACCGCCGGGAGTCCCACATAACCCTTCCGTCCCCCGACGGGGGGGTATGCATAAAGCATTTTTCCCAGCGTCAAAAAAAAAAAAAAAAAAAAAGGTTAGGTTAGGTTAGGTTCCGCGGACCTGCTGGGTTGTCCCAGTGGGTGGGGAGGTGTACCCCAACGCGGCGCGTCCCCGGGTGGCGGATAGGGGAACGGCTCCCAGAAATGGGAGTTACCGGTTTACCGGCGCGAACCAAACACTGGGGGGGAAATGGGGAGGTTCCCGAACTGTTTGTACGGCGCCATCCTGCTCGGTCTCCCGCGAGTCGGTTGTATGGGTCAGCTTCCTTGCGGGATTCTGTGTGGGTCGGCGCTTCACTAGCGGATTGGGGGCCTCGGGAAGGGAAAAGGGGAGTCTTCTCCGCGTGTCTCTCTGATATTAGCAGAGGGCGCAGTGGATGGAGTCGGGATGTGCTCGTGGAGCCGTCTTTTAGGCTAGGAGTAAGATAGCCTTTTTGGCTACGAGGAGTCGGGAGTCGGGCCTGGCGTGCACTCACCCTGCCGCCGGGCAGGCAGTGGGAGTCTACTTCCCTGCCACCGCCCCAAAATCGTAACCCCGCAACATGGTCGTGGTCATGTTTCACGATCTGAGCGGGACCGATAGGCCTTGGCTTGGTCGTCCGGGCTACGAGGAAGACAACCTCTATAAAAAATCACCCGACGATAAGCGGCGGCGCAGCGTGAGGTCTGGAAGGCTGAACGGAGTTTCAGTCCTTACTGCGTCCCCCGCCAGGGAAGTGTCGCTCCCCTGAGCGGGTTACGCCAGACTTCCCCGGTTACAGTGGGCACTGTCCGGGGCGACCCACCCTTCCCACGTACTCGTGGGACTGAATATGCTTAATGAAAATTCTTTTAGTAGATTAAGTGGTGGAGAGGATGAGGAGGAGAGGGGCTGCGCGTCTGCGCAGGGTGGTGCCAAGAAGGCATATGGAGTGAAAGACGCGCGGGTCGTTTTGACCCGTTGCGAGTTTACGGAGAGCAACGGCGAAGATCTGCCCGTTGCTTCGAATGTGGAGACTGCTCAAGCCCCATGGCTTCGATCTGAGACGGTGTGCCTGTCAGAATCTGATTCTGACGGCATGACCTGGGAGTCAGTGTCTTCTCACGGCTCTGGGAGGAGGCTGCGCAAGCGGCACATTGAGGAGCGTGAAGGGCAGGGAGACCAGGGTGAATCCTCACCAGCACCCAAGGTCTCGAGCACTCAGCGTGGTAGGGGGCGCCCGCCCACAACAGGGCAATACGTTGGTTTGGCGAAGGCCAAGGCCGAGCTCAACCGGGCGCGGGAAGAAGAGATGCGGCTCGAAGCCGAAAGGGATCTCCAAGAGGAGATCCAAAAAAGGAGGAAGGCGCAGTTCCTCAAGGCGCCAGCACCGGTGCCCGAGGACCGCGACTCACGGCTGGACAATTGTGATGCCGCCGAGCTGGAGGCAATGTTGATGGACTCAGTGGACATTGTTTATGCGGTGGCCACGAAGTCCAAAAACTTAAAGGGCACGTCGGTGAGGGCCCTCAAGGAGGCTGCGGAAACAATAAAGGCGTCCTTTAAGGAAACGCGGGCCCGCACAGTGCCTGAGGAGATGGCCCTTCTGGTAAAGGCCAACGAGCGGCTCGCAGCGGACTTGAAGGAGTTACGACGGGAGATGGCGCAGATGAGGGCAGCCCAAGCTCAAGTGGCTCAGTCATCGGTGCCTGCTCAGGCCCCGGCCCAAACTCCCTGCGGTGAGGAGGCGATGCGGCACATCATGGTGCAAGTCGGCACAATGGTAGACGCCCGCTTTGCCGGAATCGAGGAGAGGCTGATGCCCAGGCAGACCCTGAGGCCCCCTCTGGCGGCAGATCGGAGAAGAGAGGCTGAGGTGCGTCCAGCTGAGTCCTTGACTCAGAGGGACACTCCGGCGCCAAAGCCGAAGCCGGCCCCCGCCCCTGTTAGCGCTGTGGCTCCTGTTGAGGACTGGCAGGTGGTCATGAGGCGGGGAAAGGACAAGAGGCGGGACAAGGTGCGTGCCACTGAAGGGGCAGGACCCACCGAGAAGAAGAGGCCTCCCCCTCCGGCCCAAATCCCTAGGCCGAAGACGCAGCCCCCCAAAGCGGGTGCGGCCAAACTCCGCCCTCCACGGACCGCAGCGGTGGTTATCACACTGCAGAAGTGTGCGGTGGAGAAAGGGGTCACCTACGCCAAGATGCTGGAAGCGGCCAAGGCGAAGGTGAATTTAAGCGAGCTGGGGCTCCCACCGCTGAAGATTAGGGCGGCGGCAACTGGGGCACGAGTGCTGGAGGTTTCCGGTGTGGACAACGCGGCCAAAGCGGACGTCCTTGCTGAGAAGCTCAGGGAGGTGTTCGGAGACGAGGAGAGCGTACGAGTCTCCAGGCCGACTATCACGACTGACCTTAGAGTCAGCGGCTTGGACGATTCCGTCACTCCGCAGGAGCTGGCGGAGGCTTTGGCAGGGAAGGGCGAATGCCATGTGACGGCGTTATCCGTTGGCGCAATACGTCGGGGACAAGCCGGGATGGGCACCGTGTTCGTACGCTGCCCTACCGTGGCCGCAAAGAAGGTGATGGCCAGCGGAGGCCGCGTTTTGGTTGGTTGGGTGGCGGCGCGAGTCAGCATCTTAGATGCAAGACCCCGCCGCTGCTACCGCTGCCTTGAACTGGGCCATATAGCGGCCAAGTGCAAGGCCGAGGTTGACCGCAGCGATGAGTGTTACCGCTGCGGTATAAAGGCCCACAAGGCCAAAGATTGCACCGCTACCCCCCATTGCACCCTATGTGCAGCAGCGGGGAAGCCAGCGGATCACCTCTCCGGGAGCAAGGCATGCGCCAAGTCCCCGTCAAAGACAGGGGTCAGAAGGAAGGCCAACGTGGCTGGGGCTACGGCGCAGCCGCGTCCGCCTGATGAAGGTCCATCGGGACGCATGGAGGAAGGTTAGTTAGTATGGCCCTAACCTTCCTACAGGCGAATATCAACCGATGCGCCGGGGCTCAGGACTTGCTCCTGCAGTCCATGGTGGAGAAGAAGAGGAGCGGGAGAGGGAGAGAGATCCTCTCGCACAGCCGCTCCGGAGGGCGCGGACACGGAGGCGGGCTAATCGAGCCCGCACCCCGTCTCCGCTTCGAGGGCCTGGGGTGTTGGGTGCGGGGGCACCTGGCACCCCCTAACAATGGGTCGTCGAGAGGTGGAGATGCCCCGTGTGTTCCGGGGCATCACACATGAGGTGGCGAGGTCTTGTGAAGACCTCCCAGGAGGAGAGTCTGCCGCTAGGCGGGCAGCGACACCGACGAGGGCTGTGGAGTAATGCGCGAGCGGTCCCATGCCCCTCGTCTTAAGTTGGTGTAGGAGGAACACCCTGGTTTTTTAGTGCGTATGCCGCCTTACGGCGGTGAGTCCCACATAACCACCGTTTCCCCCCGGAACGGTGGTATCCATAAAGGATTTTCCCAGGTTAAAAAAAAAAAAAAAAAAAAAGGTTAGGTTAGGTTAGGTTTTTTTTTTTTTTTTTTTTTTTTTTTTTTTTTTTTTTTTTTTCCTGTCCGGGCGCAGAGGCCCGGCCCGCGAGCTAGCCTACATGCTGTCTCCTCCAATATGGGGGTCGGAGTCCTTATTGCATAATGAATTAACACGGGTGAATCTTTATTTCCTTATCCTAACCTGGGTGATTGTACTTTATTTCTTATTATCTATATTTTATTCTTACATCTATTTTCTTAAATTTCTATGCTATAAACAGTGTGGTCTTACATTATCACTACGTTATTAATATCTAAACATTTAGCATTATATCTTATGTATCTATTGTTCTATTATTTTCGTTATCTTATTACATTATGCTGTTCCTATATATACTTTATTATACATATTCAGCATTATTTTATCCTTTTCCTTATTTATTTCTTAGATATTATACCTAAATTTACACAGTATTTTAATATAGACATTCTCTAGAACTTATAATTATCGGTTACTTAGACATGAACTTGACAATATTACACTCATATAGATTATTTTTGTTTACATTTCCTTAATTTTATAATGTTCCTATATATATAAAACAACATATTTATTATCTATTCTTATTTCTACATATAACTTTTTTACCTATATTAATGCAATAATCTATAAACACATTTCTACTTTCATTATCCCTTATTATTGAATATATATTTTCCTTTCTTATGGCAATGTTTAGTTTTTGCTCAAGCTCATATCTCAGCAAACCATAGATGGGACATTCCAACAGGACGTGTTCAACAGTCTCTGCTTTATCCGGCTCACATGGGCACGTTGGGTCCTCCTTACACTTGAACCGGTTCAAGTATTCTGAGAACCCACCGTGCCCCGTTAGAACCTGGGTCAACACACTTGAAATTTCCATCTTCTTAATTATTTGATGGGCCTCAATTGCGTCGGGAAAGAACAGCTTGGTGACGGCCGCTTTGTCCTCCGATTTATATCTCCGGTTCCATACGTCAAGCGAATCCTTGCGGATTTGTCGCTTGACGTATGAGACCGGACACGCATCATAATCGGGCTTTTTCTTGAGGTTCAGTGCGGCATCTTTGGCTAGCTCGTCGGCTCGTTCGTTACCATTCATCCCCGCGTGCGCTTTGATCCAAAATAAAGATATATCTTTATTTTGGAGTTTAATAGTTTCCAGGTTCTGTCTGGTTTCCGTTGCTAAGGGATGAACGGAGCCATGATTCGTCACCGTCTCAAGAGCTGCCCGCGAGTCACTGTAGATACCATAACTGGCTTCGTGGCGCTTTATAATCTCCCGCGTGGCTCGACATATGGCATACAGTTCCGCCTGATAGACCGTGCAGTGAGATGGCAGCTTCAGTTTGAGGGACTTGATCTCCGCTTCGCCATTCCATAAGGACAGCGCCGCGCCGACCCTATCCCCAATCCTGCTGCCATCCGTGAAGATTCGGACTGCCTGTTTGTTATGTTGTTCAACATCCTGTGGGTCTATCAGGTTTATGAACTCTAAGCTCATATGCCTTGCCGGATGCGGGCGCAGACTAAACGCCACTCTGCTCTCTACCTCCCTGTCCCCCAAAAATGGCTGAGGAACTCCGCGCCTGGCTTCGTACAAGGCTGCCGCCTCACGGATTCTGATGTCCAGCGGCAGAATACCAGCCAGTATTAGAGCCGAATTTAGGGAGACTGTTCGGTAGGACTTGGTGAGCTTCTGGGCAAAAACCCTTTGGACCGCGTTTAATTGCCGTTGCACCTTTAGCTTTCCCGTCGCATTTGCCCACGCACTGGCCGCATATGTCATGACCGGCTCTACTGCTGCCTTGTAGATGATCCGGATCACTTCCGGGTGCAGACCCCAGCTGACCCTGGCGGCTCTCGACAACTGCTTGTAAAAATTTAACGCTCTTACGCAGGTGTTCGCGGTATGTTTGTTGAAGGTTAGCTTGTTGTCGATAGTGAGTCCCAGGATCTTAACGTCTTCTGACATGGCAATGTCGACCCCTCCCATGCTCAGCAGTGGTGTATCGAATTTGAGTTTGCGAGTAATCGTCATAGCGCAGGTTTTGTGTGGCGCAAATTTGAGCTTATTTTCGATACCCCACTCCTGGACATAGGCGAGACCGGCATTTGCTTGTCTCTGCACCTCCAGTGCCGTGTGACCATCAAACAGTAGGACCACATCATCCGCGAATGCCTGCACGTGGACACCCCGTCGCTGAAGTCCCTTAAGAAGAGGGTCGAGAAGAAGGTTCCATAGCAGTGGTCCGCCAATGGAACCCTGGACGCAACCCTTGTTTGTGTGCTTAATGTATTCGTGCGCGGCGTATCTAACCCTTACAGTTCTATCATCCAGGTAGCTATCTATTACCCTTCTCAAATTTACAGGGCAACCCGCCTCCGCCAGTCTCACTCTGATGGCCGGCCACCATGCGCTATCGAAGGCTCCCTCTATGTCCAGTGATACCATGACTATCAGTTTCTTATGGTCAAGTTTGCTATGGATGTGTTGCATCAGGTCATAGAGGGAGTCCTCAGTACTTTTTTGCGGCATGAAACCGTATTGACAGGCGCTCATTTTTGGTACTAGGTGCCATTTGAGACGTCCCATCACCATCTTCTCAACCACTTTGCCCATGACCGGTAGTAGTCCTATGGGCCTGTACGATTTCGGATTGGTGTAATCGTCTTTACCCGGCTTCCTTAGGACTACCACCGTAGCTTCTTTCCACATTGTGGGAAAGTGGCCGAGGTGCAGGCACTTGTTTGAGAGCGCGAGAAACAACTCAGGATCGTGGGATATCGCCCTGCTGCAAATGTCTGCAGTTAAACCGTCTGCCCCCGGAGCCTTCTTTGGGTTGAACGTCTTCACAGTGAATCTTAGCTCTTCGATAGTAAACGGAGGGTCATGTTGTTCATCATGCATCCAACCGTTTACTTTTTCAGCTGCATCTCTAGTTCGACTGTGAATTTCGTTATCATCCCTCTTCAGGTCTTCGGGGTAGAACGTCTCCGCTAAGAGCTTAGCAGATTCTTCCCCGCTCAGAGCCTTCCCGCCACTCACCAGAGGCAAGTCCTCCTGACGTTTCTTGGTCCTACCAATCACCCTGTAAATTCCGTGCCATACTCCTTCTCTTTCTTGTTTTTCACAGAACCCCTTCCAACTGTCAATCTGTGCCTTTTTGGCTTCACTCTCATATTTTTCTTTTGCTTGCAGGTACTCATCGACAACCTTCGCTCTTCGGACTGACGCTGCGCATCTGATTCTACGCCTCCTGGTGACGACTTCTCTCTTCAGCTTCGCCAGCTCTTCGGACCACCACGGCAAGGTAAGTTTTTCTTCCATTTTCTTTTTAGGTATTGTTTGTGTACATGTATTTATTATTATATTTGTATATTTTCCTATTATTTGCTCTAGTTCACTTTTATTATTAATATTATTTATTTCTGTTTTATTTATTTTATTCTCTAATAACAATTGAGCCAGTTTCTCATGGAACTGGCTCCAATTTGCCTTTTTTGTGTTATATATTCTAGTAGTCCTTTTTATTTTTATTCCTTTTGCCTTTTCTAATCTGATTTTAAAAGTTATGCCGTTGTGGTCCGAGCTCATCAGATCATCTTCCACTTTCCAGTCCTCCACCAGGTTAAGCATATCCTCAGAGCAGGCAGTCACGTCCACGTGGCTAGCGTACTCTTTATTTCCTCTTATTGTGTAGAATGTCGGAGTATCGCCTTCGTTGAGCACCTGCAAGCTCATTTCTTCTAGTGCTCCGGCCATTTCCACCCCTCTTTTGTCTACTTTCTTGCTACCCCACCATGTGCTCTTTGCGTTGGTATCGCCTCCCATTATAGTTTTCCTAGGTCCAAGCTCTTCCTTTATCTTTTTGAGCTGCTCCAAGTATGGCTCTATGGGCTGGTCTGGCTCAAAGTAAAAAGAGACAGCAACGATCTCCCAGGCACTAGTTCGGATTCTCACCACAACGATGTTGTTAGTGGTGAGTTTCGGGTACTGTTCTATGTCAATATCGCTGTCGAAGACGGCTATTGCCGCTTTGACGTTCCCTTCTCCTTGTTTAGTGCTCTGGTAGATCCTCGCTCCTTTGTAGCTCTTCATACTTTTAGCCCCGCCCACATACGGCTCCTGGAGCAGCGCAAAAGCCACTTTCCTTTTGCTAGCCTTCATCATGAGCTCGTGTGTGGCTAACTCTTTCCTCTGCAGGTTTGCTTGGACTGCTAGGTAGGACCTTCTATTGGTTTGGGTGCTGTTGTTAATTCCCACCATGGTGCCCTCAGCAATACGCTATCGTGGCACGGGCCAGTGCATCCCACTTTCGCCGCACTGCACATTCCTGACTGAACGCGCTATGATCGGTAAAGTCAAGTTTTGCTTGCGTGCAGTTGCAGCACGTCGGAGTTCCACCAGCCCGCCAGTCAGCGCACTCCGATCGCAGGTGTGGTCCCCCACAGTGGCTGCACTTCTCTACCGTCTGCTTACAGAAACGCCTACCGTGTCCGTAAGCTAGGCAGAGAGAGCACTGCACCAGGGGGGACTGGTCCACTACTCTGACCTTCTGCAGGTCAATGTGGACGGCTCCTGCTTCTATAGCTCGGGCCCATATCTTGGGGGACACCCTTACTACGATGTGAGACGTTTGGGGGTTTCGGGACTTTCTTCGGTACCGGACTTCCATTCTTTCTTCCTGCTTCTCCAGGCCCAGGAAGACTCCTCTGTTCTGATTCCTAAATGCCTTTAGGACGTCCTCATCCGTGTTGTATGTGAAGACGTCTCTGAGCAGCAGAAGAGGGTCTTTGTTCCTTATGTCCTCGACCTGGAGTTGGCCTTCTGCCTTCCTAAGCCTTTCTCTTAACTTAGTCCTTTCTTCCTCTGTTTTACATCCAATAATTATCTTCCTGTCTTTTGCCTTTCTGACCCTGTCCATCGTTAGGTTAGGTTAGGTTAGGTTAGGTTAGGTTAGGTTAGGTTAGGTTGGGCGGGTCTGGGTTTATCCATTAGTAGTTGCTATGCCTAGCTTGCGGCTTCGGTCGCTTGTATTGGATAAATCTAGGCCTTCTTTACTCGGCTCTGGGAGCGAGTAATGAGGCGAATGGCTTTGAGGGAGAGCGCAGGTCGTGTAGATCCTCAAGGCAAGTCTGGTGGGGTCGTTCCTTCTCGCGGTTGCTGCCCGTTATTGGTCTATTTCCATCAGAAATAGACGTAACAGAAACCACCAGGCGCCGGCACTCTGTCGGTGGGGTAGGATGGGTAGGTAGGACGGGATGGGCTCGTGGAGCCGTCCCTTTGTAGGCTAGGTGCCTACAAGAGAGGATAGCCTTTTTAGGCTAGGAGGAGTCGGGAGTCGGGTCTGGCGTGCACTTACCCTGCCGCCGGGCAGGCAGTGGGAGTTTACTTCCCTGCCACCGCCCCAAAATCGTAACCCCGCAACATGGCCGTGGTCATGTTTCGCGACCTGAGCGGGACCGATAGGCCTTGGCTTGGTCGCCCGGGCCGCGAGGAAGACAACCTCTATAAAAAATCACCCGAAGGTAAGCGGCGGCGCAGCGTGAGGCCTGGAAGGCTGAACGGAGTTTCAGTCGCTACTGCGTCCCCCGCCAGAGAATTGTCACTCCCCTGAGCGGGTTACGCTTGACTTCCCCGGTTACAGTGGGCACTGTCCGGGGCGACCCACCCTTCCCACGTACTCGTGGGATTTGTAATGGAAAATTTTAATGAAAAATCTAGGTTAAGTAAGACGACGATAGGGAGTGAGGAGGAGATACTATACGCATCTGCGCATAGCGATGACGGTAGGACGCTTACGTCTGATGTGACGATGCGTCCATTGCGTGACGCGAAGGGCAAATTTAAAAAAAAACGCCCTTCTCAGGGCGGTCCAAAAGGCCCTTCGCAGCCCAATTCAGACGTGTCAGACGAATCGTCTGAGTTAGACGTGCGGTCAAGCGGTACCGCGACTGGGAAAACGAGTGGCCGCAAGCGGCCGTCCGTCCTCATGGCTCAAGGTTTCGACTCAGACACGGAGACCGAGGGGATGGTGGCTGCTAAGGTCAACTCAGCAGGGAGAGGAAGGAGAAACACCGCCAAAGCGGGATCTTCGCGAGTGGAGTTCCTCAAGCCTGCTCCGGTGCCGTCAGACGCCGAACTGGAGGACGTACTGCGTCGCAGGCAATACGAAAAAAAGAAGACGGGGGCGGGTGCTGGTTCAGACCTTGCGACAGACACGGGCAACGAGTCCGATGTCATCGCGAGGGCTGAGGATATCAGCATGCTGAACGCCCAACAACTGAGAGCGTACGCGGGCGAAGGGCTTGCCAGCATTTTAGAGGTTGCGAAGAAGTCGGGCAACCTAAAGGGTGAGTTTGTGGCTCGCCTGAAAAGTTCCACATCGGCCCTTAGAGAGGTCGTTGACGCTCTAGCCAGCAGAAGCGAGGCAGAGGAGACGCGGCGCTTAAGGGCAGAAAACAGCCGGCTGCGACTCGAAGTCGAGTCACGAAAAGCGGAGGTGAAGGCGCTGCGTCGCGGCTTCCACGAAGCCAAAACGGAGGTAGCTGCGGCCAATACCGCCGCCGCTGTTGCGACTTCTGTGACGCGGGCATCACCCGTAACGGGGATTGGGGCAGAGGAGCTAGTCGAGGAGTTGAAGCGGTCCTTGACCAGCACGCTTGGGCAAATGCTCAACGCCCGACTTGCTGGGATCGAGGACCGGCTTCTGCCAGCCCCGATAGTTCGTCCGCCACTAAGAGTGGACGCCAAGAAAGTGGCAGCGGCTACCGTCAAGTTGGCGCCTGAGCCGCCTCGTAAGTCCACTGCCAAGGCGGATAAGCAGGCTGCTCAACGCCCAAAGATGGCTGCCACTCCCGTAGTGGCACCAGTTGCTGGCCCCTCCAATCCAAAAGGGACCAATAGTGGCACTGAGGCTGCCCAAACTGCCGTGCCTCTGGTGGAAAACTGGGTAACAGTGACTAGGAAGGGGAAAAGGAAGGGAAAGCGGAAGGGCAAATCCTCTGCCCCTGTAGCTGACCCCTCGGCTCGTCCCACCGCCACTGTGCCAAAGTCGAAGGCTTCTGCCAAGCCGAAGGCAGCGCTGAGGGCCCCTAAAACTGCGGCTGTGGTGCTGTCGTTACAGCCTGAAGCCGCAGAGAAGGGGGTCACATACGGTGCCGTCCTCCAACTGGCGCAGGATAAGGTCGATTTGCAGGAGCTGGAGATTGACCGGCTCCGCTTTCGCCAGACGGCGACGGGAGCCAGGCTTTTGGAAATATCTGGCTCCCAAAACTCTGAGAAGGCGGACAAACTCGCGGAGAAGCTCCGTGGAGTCCTGTCCGAGGTGGCCAACATTGCCAGGCCCGTGAAATCTGCCAATTTGAGCATCACGGGTCTGGACGATGCAGCCACGAAGGAGAAAGTGGCGGCGGCGGTTGCCAAAGCAGGTGGCTGTCAGCTGACTGCAATAATGGTGGGGGAAATTCGCCGCGGCTTTGGCGGCGCCGGCTCCACCATTGTGACCTGTCCGATCTCGGCAGCCAAAGTGTTGTCGGGAACGGGTAGGCTGTTGGTCGGATGGAGTTCGGTGCGAGTGGTTGCCTTAGAGGCGCGTCCCATGCGCTGCTTCAGGTGCATGGGGCTGGGGCACACGCGCCCCCAGTGTACAGAATCGGCCGACAGGGGAGACCTGTGCTTCCGGTGTGGAAGCACGGGACATAAAGCAGCCAGCTGTGGGAAGTCCACCCCGCGCTGCGCGATATGCGCGGAGGCAGGGAAGCCTTCTGGGCACGTGATGGGGGGGCGCAGCTGCATTCCCCCAAAGACGAAAGGCAAGTCCGTCAGGACCCAGGCCAGCCCTGCGGCTGTGAGCGTCGCGATGGAAGTTGCTCGCCCAGTGGTGAGCGAGGAGGTTGTGATGTCTGATTGATGGATCAGGTCCGACATCATAACTTCCTCCAGACGAACCTCAACCACTGTGCCCAGGCCCAAGACCTGCTCATGCAGGCCCTGGCGCAGTGGCAAATAGACGTGGCGGTAGCAGCGGAGCCGTATTACGTTCCCTCTTCCCATCCTTGTTGGGCTGGGGACCTGGACGGCTCCGTTGCCATTGTAGGCCGATCGGGTGGTTCACCTCTCTCAGTCAAAGAGAGGGGTTCCGGATACGTGGTGGCCCAGTGGGGGGAGTACGCTGTAGTAGGCACATACTTCTCCCCCAACAAAACCGCTGCGGAGCTGGAGGTCTTTGTGGACCTACTGGCTGCGGCCGTAGGGAGGCAGGCGCCGTGTCAGATCCTCCTTCTAGGGGATCTGAACGCGAAGGCTCGAGATTGGGGAAACCCCTCAACTGACTCTCGTGGGGAGATTGTCAGGGAGTGGGCAGTTGCCACGGGGCTGATCCTGCTCAATAGAGGGTCGGTCCACACGTGCGTGCGACACAACGGGAGTTCCGTGGTCGACCTATCGTTCGCCACCCCGTCTGCCGCCGCACGTGTCCGGGCATGGAGGGTAATGTCAGAGGTGGAGACTCTCTCGGACCATAAATATATCAGGTTCGAGATATCCACCTCTCACAACGCGGGAGGGTCTCGGCGCGTGGCTCGAGCGGACTTTCCGCGCTGGGCCGTCAGCCGGTTCGATGCCGAATTGGCAAAGGAGGCGGCGATCGTCCAGTCGTGGCTTTCTGTTCCCACGCACCCGGACGTCGACGTCGCTGCAGGCCGTTTCCGCGAAGCGGTGACGGCTGTTTGCGACGCAGCCATGCCGAGGTCGCGGGGCCACCCGGAGCGCCGCGAGGTATACTGGTGGTGCTCAGAGATCGCGGAGCTCCGGGTTGCCTGCTCGGCGGCGCGGCGCTCCTTCACCCACTGTAGAAGGCGGCGTCATGGCCGGACCGACGAGCAGCTGTCGGATGAAGAGCTGGAGGCTGAGGGCCAGCTGCATGAGGCTTACCGTGACGCTAAGCGAGAACTGAGGCTGGCTATTGTCGGGGCCAAGTCAAGGGCATTTGGCGAAGCCCTGGCCAGCCTGGATAGGGATCCTTGGGGGCGTCCGTACAAGGCAGCTCGGAACATGTTCCGGTGCCGGGCGCCCCCAGTCGCGGGGTCCATGGAGCCTGAGCTCTTGGACAGGGTGTTGGAGGGGCTCTTCCCCGATAGAGACCCTACCTTTACCCCTCCGACGATGGCGGGTGCCGTCTCCTTCCCCGAGGAGTTGGACTCGGCCTCCATCCCGCCTGTCTCAGAGGTGGAAATGGCTGTAGTAGTCAACCGCCTACGGGGCAAGAAAACGGCGCCCGGCCCAGACGGTATCCCAGGGCGGGTCCTTGGACTCGCACTAAGGGAAATGTGTGACTGGCTTCGGGAACTTTTTAGTGCGTGCCTAACGTCGGGGCGGTTCCCGAAGCCCTGGAAGGACGGCAGATTGTGTCTGTTGCGGAAGGAGGGCCGACCTGTCGATTCGCCTTCTGCATACAGGCCCATAGTGTTGCTGGATGACACGGGCAAACTGTTGGAGAGAGTGGTGGCTTCTCGTGTCATCCGGCACCTGGAAGGAACTGGGCCGGGCCTTTCAGAGGCCCAGTACGGTTTCAGAGCGGGGCGGTCTACAGTGGATGCCCTGCTCTGGCTCAAAGAGTGGACGCAGGCGGCGGTCGGTGAGGGTAAAAAGGCATTGGCTGTCTCACTCGATATAGCCAACGCCTTCAACAGCCTCCCACACAAAACTATACAGGAGGCGCTCCGCTATCATGGAGTGCCCCTGTATCTGCGGAGGCTGTTGGAGGATTACCTCCAAGACCGTGAGGTCCTGGTGGTAGGGCGCGACGGTTTGAGGCGCCGTCGCGTCTCTTGCGGGGTTCCACAGGGGTCGGTGTTGGGACCGCTCCTGTGGAACATCGGTTATGACTGGGTGCTCCGCGGCACGCTTCCCGCAAGTATACGGGTCGCGTGCTATGCGGATGACACCTTAGTCGTCGCCAAGGGGAGAGATCTCGGGGAAGTGACGCGGTTGGCCACGGTGGGTACAACACTCGTGGTCGACCGCATACGCACCCTGGGACTGGAGGTTGCCCTCTCCAAAACCGAGGCCCTGCTGTTTCATGGGCCTCGAGGAGGACCCCCTCCAGGAACGCGGGTGCTGCTGGACGGGGTCCCAGTCAAAGTCGGGACCCAGATGAAATACCTGGGTCTCATTTTAGACGGGAGGTGGGGCTTTGGGGCCCACTTTGCAGGGTTGGCTCCGAGAGTCATGGGAGCTGCTGCCGCCTTGGGGAGGCTGCTGCCGAACGTGGGTGGCCCGAGTGCCAACTGTCGTCGGCTGTACTCCGGAGTGATTCGGAGTATGGCCATGTATGGGGCACCCGTCTGGGTGGACGCCCTCAACCGCCAAAACAAGACCCTGCTGCGACGTCCGCAACGGGTCATCGCGACGAGGGCGATACGCGGATACCGGACGGTGTCATGGACGGCTGCGTGCGTGTTGGCCGGGGATCCCCCTTGGGAGCTCCAAGCGGAGATCCTCGCTGAAGTTTACCACTTTGTAGCGGCGAGGAGATCCCGAGGGGAGCCTCCAATGCGGGAGGAGGTCACACGCATGCGGAGGCAGGCACGGGACGCCTTGATAGGGCGGTGGACGGAGGACCTGGCGCCACCGGTGCCGGGACAGTGGACGGTGGACGCCGTGAGGCCGGTCCTTCGTAGGTGGGTTAGGCGACGGTTCGGGTCGCTGACCTTCCGAGTGGTGCAGGTGCTTTCTGGACACGGATGTTTCGGAAAGTACCTGCACAAAATTGCAAGAAGGGAGGTGACTCCAGCCTGCCATGAGTGCGGAGCGCCCGAGGACACGGCGCTCCACACGCTGGAAGTGTGTGCTGCATGGAACTCGCAGCGGCACATACTTTCGGAGTGTATCGGAGGGGATCTCTCTCTGCCGAGCGTAGTGAACGCCATGCTCGGCAGTGAGGGATCGTGGCAGGCGATGGTCTCCTTCTGCGAAGAGGTGATGACGCAGAAGGAGACCGCGGAGCGAGCCAGGGAGGACAACGCCTCTTCAGACCCGCTCCGGCGCAGACGAACGGGAGCAAGGAGGAGGCGGTTTGCTCGCCTCCTCTCTCCCCCTTCATAAGTGGGGTCACTGGCTGCGAGTCGGGGGACTCACAGCCGGCTTGCACGACCTCACTCGTCGTTTTGAGGGGGGGTCTTTGTGAGAAAGACCGCCCCCTCCATGCCGGGGCCTGGTTGCTCGCAACTGGGCCGACCGCCGGGACAGGGTGGTGAATGCTAGCGCGACCCCACCTTGCCCCACCTGGGCGCAATGATTGCTCACCGTGGTGGTTTTAGCCGGTAAGAGTCCGGCATAACCATTCCGGCGCCCCCGCGCCGGGTGGTATCCATGAGGATTTCCCCACGTAAAAAAAAAAAAAAAAAAAAAAAAGGTTAGGTTAGGTTAGGTTAGGTTGGACGAGTTTTGGAGGTCCGACCCGGTGTATTAACTGCCTTAGCGATCAGCCTATGTGAGCTACAGCGAAGTTCAATACATCGAAATTTGCGGATTAACGAGGCGCACACGGCTGTGAAAACGCTGTGGCGCTGAGTTGTTTGCGGACCGAGATATTTCAAAGGGGAGAAAAAAGTTACAACTTAGGATTTTTCGATTGAAAAACGGTTTGTTTACCTTTTTCAATCGAAAAAAAGTCGGGTTTGCGGCTATCGTTTTTAGCACTTTTTTAGGTTAGGTTATAGCGGCATTTATTAAATTTCGCGTAGGCTAGGTCCGGTTGCTTTTCTCCTTAGGGTTTGGAAGTAATCGGATTTTTAGTAATTTTAGGGAAAATTTTGAAAAAAATTTTTGCCAAAAAAGTTGGGAAAGTTCAGGAGTGAATACTTGGGGTCTGGTTTTCCCCTACGGTCTCAGTAGGGGTGCCAGGAGATAGGGGACTTCAGCCCCTATAAGGTGACGTTTTTGGTTTTCGGCTCCGTTAAGGGGAAGTCAGCCAAAAAAATTTTTCAAAAAGTGTCCTGAAGAATCTTGTTGCTATTTTGGTTTTTCAGGCGCTTTTTGAAATTTGTATGGGATTTCTCCGAGCCGACTCCCCCTTGACCGTTTTCTAACAAAACTCTGTTTTGGGTGATAACTTCGGCTGGGGTGGTCGGATTTGGTCTAAATTTGACAGAGACGTTGGCGGGGCCACAATGGCCACGTCTGAAGAAGGGGAAAGTTCCCACCGCAAGTGGGACGAAGGAATCTTAGATTCTTCTTCCTCTGAATCTGAGGAAGAATACACAGAGGCCATGGAAGTGACTTCTCAGGCCCAGAAGAGGGGGCATGTAGACCAGGCGGATGACGCAAGGCCCGATAATGGGCCTAAGGTTGGAACAGCCCGGAGGGGCAAGCCCAAAGGGTCCTACGCGGGGATGGCGTCGGCAAGAGGTAGGCTCCGAAGTTCGGAGAATTACCTTAGCTCCGACACAGACGTCGCCGCCGGCCCCTCCTCGTATAGGAAGGAACTCCCGGAGCTCCGCTCCAAGGGAACAGTGGGGAGTGGGGGAAATATCTCCCCACGAGGAAAGATTTTGACGCCGTCTGAGGTTCTCCTCTCTGACCCGGTGGAGGCCACCAAACAAGCGGCAGTCGAAATAATGGAGGGGGCCCGCAAGTCGGGCAACTTGAAGGGTGAGGTGTGGGGCACCATGAACCGGGCCTGCCGCACCATATTAAGGGCTATGGAGGAAGTCAACGCTTCCAGGTCAGAGAGCGAGGAGATCCGCATCCTAAAGGCGGACAACAAGAGGATGCGGGAGCAACTCGCTCTCTGCACAGCGGAACTCAAGGCCCTGAGAATTGCCTTCTCAGAGCGCCAGGCCCCGGCTCCGCAGCCGGCGCGTGAGATCCCGGCCCCTAGGGCCCCCCCGCCGACACAATCCGCCGCTGCGGAATTGGCGGAGCTGCTGGACAGCATGAAGCGCGACTTGACGGTCTCCCTCGGTAACATGCTTAACGCTAGAATCGAGGAGATTTCCAGTCGCCTTCCTCCAGCACCAATAATCCGCCCCCCGCTAGCGGCGGATAAAAGGAAGGAGGCCCCACCGGCCTCAACGAGAGAAGTTGCCTTTGAGCCCGAGAACAGGGCCAGGCTTGGGGATGGCAGGCCAAAAAGGGCCACCAAAAAAGCGGCCCCGGTGGCTCCGGAAACCACCGCTCTGGCGGCCAAGACTGCCCCGGCAGCCAAGCCTGCCCCAGCAGTGGAGACTGCACCTGTGCCCCCGGGCGAGGTGTGGACCACCCAGGAAGCGGGAAAGAAGAAGAGGAAGGGAAAGGGGAAGGCTACGGCCACTCCCCCACCCCCCCCGCCGCCCAAGAAGAAAGCGGCACCAAAGCAGAAGGGTCTCGTAGTTCCCAAGACGGCAGCGGTGGTAATCACCTTGAGAAAGGACATTACCACCGACACCACGCTGCAGGCTGTCATGTCCAAGGCCATTAACGGCATAAGCTTGGAGGAGATAGGCCTGCAGCGGGTCAGGGTAAGGAACTCAGCGACGGGGGGCCGAGTAATCGAGGTCCCTGGAGCAGAGAGCGGAAGGACGGCGGACAGCCTCGCAGAAAAGCTGCAGGGTCTTGTGGGCGACGTTGCCCTTGTAAGCCGCCCTGAAAAAATGGCTGCTATCAAAGTCGCTGGCTTAGACGAGTCGGCGACAAGGGAGACCCTGGCGGCTGCCGTCGCCAAGGCGGGGGGATGCGCCGAGGCGCAGATTAAGGTGGGGGGCATTCGCCCTACATACTTTAATGGTAGTGGGGTGGCCCTCGTGCAATGCCCGGTGGGAATTGCAAAGGCCCTCCTCGAGCGCGGTCAGATCATGGTAGGCTGGTCGTCTGCCAGGATTAGCTCCGTCGGACCAGCACCCATGCGGTGCTACAAATGCATGGGTGTCGGCCACACGCGCGAGTTATGCCCCTCAAAGGTGGACCGGGGCCAGATGTGCTACCGGTGCGGCGCAGAGGGGCACAAAGCAGCCGAATGCTGGGAGGAGAAAGTACGGTGCGCAGTATGCCACCATGCAGGCCTCCCAGCCAATCACGTAATGAGGGGACCGAAATGCTCCCCACCGGAGACAAGGGGAAGAGAGGTGAGGCCGAGACCCACCCGCCCCATCCGGCCCCCTCCAGCCGAAACAGCCGCCAGCCGGCAACAAGAGGACAACAATATGGACGTCTAGATGTCAGCACACCGACATCTAGACGTCCTGCAGATAAACGCCAACCACTCCGCCAGAGCTCAGGATCTGCTCATGCAGGCCATGGCGGAGTGGAAAATTGGCGTTACGGTGGTAACGGAGCCCTACTTCATCCCCCCCCAATCTAATTGGGCAGGGGACACCGACGGAGTAGTGGCGATAGTGGTGCCGGCGATGGGGGACCTCCCCCCCATATCAAGGATCGAGGGTGGCCCAGGATTCGTGGCGGCCAAATGGGGGAACGACACGGTGCTGGTGGCCGCGTACTTCTCCCCCAATAGGCCGCTGCGGGAGTTCGACACGTTTCTGGGGATATTAGGGGGGGTGGTCCGGAGGGCTGCCCCGAGGCAGGTTATGGTCCTGGGGGACCTCAACGCCAAAAGTTCGGCATGGGGTTCCCCCATTACGGACCATAGGGGTACGGCTCTGGAGGATTGGGTTGCGGCAACGGGACTCGTGGTCCTAAACCAGGGCACCACGAATACCTGCGTGCGGCGGCAGGGGGGGTCAATCGTGGACGTCACGTTCGCGACCCCTGCCATAGCCGCACGCGTCACGAATTGGCGTGTCCTGGAGGATGTTGAGACCCTCTCAGACCACCTGTACATCAGGATGGTGGTCTCCAAGGCGGGGGCTCCACCGGCGCCCATCACGGGTAGTGCCAGGAGGGGGCGGAAGTTCCCGAAGTGGTCCCTGGTCAAGCTGGACAGGGACATGGCGAGCGAGGCGGCCATGGTGGAGAAGGAGTGGTGTGCTGCCCCACCTGACACTCTCGGAGTTGAAGAAAGGGCGGCACAGTTCCGCGTCGCACTACAGAATGTGTGCGACGCGGCCATGCCTCGGGTTGGTCGCCGTTTCGCCCGTAAGAGCGTATACTGGTGGTCCGAAGAAATTGCGGCCCTGCGGACCACCAGTAATAGTGCCCGCCGCGCCTTCCAACACTGTAGGCGCAGGCGGCACACTGAAGAAGAGGAAGAAGGGTTCCACAGGGCCCTCAAAGAGGCGAAGAAGGCCCTCCAGGTGGCGATTGCCAAGGCCAAGGACGAGGCTCACGAGTCGTTCTTGGCCACCCTGGACAGGGACCCATGGGGGCGGCCATACAAGATGGTGCGTAACAAAATGCGCACCGCCCCCCCCATGGACTCCCTGGAGCCCGAACTTCTCCAGAGAGTGGTCGAGGGGCTATTTCCGCCAGCCCCCTTGATCTCTCCCCCGTCGATGGTCGACCCCATAAGGGAACCGGAGGCCGAGCTCGTCGTTCAACCAATAGGTGACGACGAGTTCAATCGAGTGATACACCGACTCCGGGGCTGCAAAAAAGCCCCGGGCCCGGACGGCGTTCCCGGTCGCGTCCTTGCAGTCGCCCTGAAACACCTAGGGGACCGACTCAGGCAGGTCATGGATGACTGCCTGACAGAGGGAAAGTTCCCTAGGGTATGGAAGGAGGGGCGACTATGCCTCCTCCGTAAAGACGGTCGACCGACGGATTGCCCTTCCGCCTATCGCCCCATTGTGCTGCTGGATGAGGCCGGGAAAGCGTTTGAACGCATCCTGGCCTCCCGGATCCTGCGGCACATGGAGACCGCCGGCCCGAATGTCTCTGACAGACAATTCGGGTTCCGGGAAGGACGGTCCACGCTCGACGCGCTGAAGACACTGAGGGACTTCTGTGAGTACGCGTCGAGCAAGGGGGAGGGTGTCATCGCGGTGTCACTAGACATCGCAAACGCGTTTGGCACCCTCCCCTACGGGGTGATCAGGGAGGCACTTCGATACCATGAAGTGCCTCTCTACCTGAGGCGGATAGTTGAGCACTACCTAACCGAGAGGGTAGTGCTCTGGGAAAAGAAGGACGGGCAACGGGGGGAGAGAGTGATGGCCTGTGGCGTGCCCCAGGGTTCCGTGCTCGGCCCACTTCTATGGAATCTGGGGTACGATTGGGCAATCCGGGGGGAGCTGCTTCCGCGCACGCTTGTCGTCTGCTACGCGGACGACACAATGGTAGCTGTGCGCGGGAGCGACAAGCGGGAGACCTCCCGGAGAGCGGAAGTGGCGGCCGAGCTGGCAATTGAACGGATCACCAGGCTCGGCCTAAAGGTGAGCCTCCCGAAGACTGAGGCTATAGTTTTCGGGGGGCGCGGGTGGAATTTGCCCGCGAGTGCGACGCTCACCCTCGAGGGTGAAGCGGTCCAAATAAAGCCCCACATTAAATATCTGGGGCTAATACTGGACCGCAAGTGGGATTTCGGGGAGCATTTCTCGAGACTAGCTCCCCGAATCGTGGGCGCCGCATCGGCGCTGGGCAAACTTCTGCCCAATGTAGGAGGGCCGGGTTCCTTGTGCCGGCGGCTATATGCCGGCGTGACAAGGAGCATGGCTCTCTATGGGGCCCCGATATGGGCGGACAAGCTGTCCGCTCGAAATAGGGCCCTGCTGCGGAGGCCACAACGGGTCGTGGCCATTAGAATAGTGAGAGGTTATGTGACGGTGGCCCACGCGGCTGCCTGCCTTCTCGCGTGCACCCCCCCGTGGGAGCTAGACGCAGAGGTGCACGCAGAGACTTACCAACGTAGGTCCAGGGTCCGGACAACAGGTGAACGCCCGGCCCCTGAGGAGGTGGCAGCCGCCCGTCGCGCGACGGAGCGCCGACTGCGGGACAGATGGAAGGCCCAACTGGAGGTTGCCCCTTACGGTGTCCGTACCATAGAGGCAATCCTCCCAACGGCCGACATTTGGCTGAAGAGGGCAGTCGGTGCGACGACGTACCGGCTCGTGCAGGTAATGACCGGGCATGGGTGCTTCGGCCACTACCTGCACAAAATAGGAAGAGAGCCGGCCCCGCTGTGCCATGAGTGCGGAAGTCCCGACGACACCGCCCAGCACACCCTCGAGGTGTGCAGTCGTTGGGACGCGGAACGCGGCCAAATGGCACGCATCATTCAGCGGGTAGACCTCTCGCTCCAAAGCATCGTCGAGGCAATGCTGAGCGATGAGAGGTCCTGGGAGGCGGTGGTCTCCTTCTGCGAAACAGTCATTTCGCAAAAGGAGACCGCGGAGCGGGAGCGCGAGGAAGATCCACTTGCGCACCCCCTCCGGCGTAGACGGCTTGGGGCGAGAAGGCGGCGTTTTGCCGCCAGACTCAACCCATAGTGGCTGCAGGTGGACGATGGGAGTCCTCTGCCTGCGGTGATTAGCCACTGAGCAGTCTGGGAGATGGTCAAGCGTGCACGACCATCTCCCCTACGGCGCGGGAAGCCCCGGCAACGGCTGGGGCGCCACCGGTAGACATCGTGGACTATGCTTTTGCGGGTTCCACGGTGTCCAACAACACCGGAGAGAGGGCACGTCCGGGTGCTTTTAGTGGGTATGCCGCCCTTATTGGCGGAGAGTCCCACATAACCCTCCGACACTCCCATGTTCGGAGGGTATGCATAAAGCATTTTACACCTGGTCAAAAAAAAAAAAAAAAAAAAAAGGTTAGGTTAGGTTAGGTTAGGTTAGGTTAGGTTAGGTTAGGTTAGGTTAGGTTAGGTTAATTTCGCAAAAGGAGGCGGCGGAGCGGGCGCGGGAGGAAGACCCTCTCGCAGCGCCACTCCGCAGGCGACGAACGGGTCGAAGAAGGCGATTGCACGACAATCGTCTTCCCCCTCCTGGTGGAGGATAGCGGGAGACAGGCGCGGGGGCGTCTTCTCCCGCATTGCACTTATCCTCCACTTCCGCCGGGTGGGAATGACCGCGAGCACTCGCGGTTATTCTCGGGCCCCTCTCCCAGGGTGGGGAGGGGGGTGAAGGGCTCGCCGTAAAGGCGGGCGGTCGTCGGCGGGGGGCTGGATGGAAAGGCTGTGCCGGATTCCCAGTTCCCCTCCATATAGGCGATGCGGGAGTGCCGCTGGGTCGTTTAGTGGGTATACCGGTGGGGAGCACCGCCGGGAGTCCCACATAACCCTTCCGTCCCCTGACGGGGGGGTATGCATAAAGCATTTTTCCCAGCGTCAAAAAAAAAAAAAAAAAAAAAAAAAAAAAAAGGTTAGGTTAGGTTAGGTTAGGTTAGGTTAGGTTAGGTTAGGTTAGGTTTTTTTTTTTTTTTTTTTTCCTGTCCTTGTTTTTGGTTCTGTCTGGTTTCCGTTGCTAAGGGATGAACGGAGCCATGATTCGTCACCGTCTCAAGAGCTGCCCGCGAGTCACTGTAGATACCATAACTGGCTTCGTGGCGCTTTATAATCTCCCGCGTGGCTCGACATATGGCATACAGTTCCGCCTGATAGACCGTGCAGTGAGATGGCAGCTTCAGTTTGAGGGACTTGATCTCCGCTTCGCCATTCCATAAGGACAGCGCCGCGCCGACCCTATCCCCAATCCTGCTGCCATCCGTGAAGATTCGGACTGCCTGTTTGTTATGTTGTTCAACATCCTGTGGGTCTATCAGGTTTATGAACTCTAAGCTCATATGCCTTGCCGGATGCGGGCGCAGACTAAACGCCACTCTGCTCTCTACCTCCCTGTCCCCCAAAAATGGCTGAGGAACTCCGCGCCTGGCTTCGTACAAGGCTGCCGCCTCACGGATTCTGATGTCCAGCGGCAGAATACCAGCCAGTATTAGAGCCGAATTTAGGGAGACTGTTCGGTAGGACTTGGTGAGCTTCTGGGCAAAAACCCTTTGGACCGCGTTTAATTGCCGTTGCACCTTTAGCTTTCCCGTCGCATTTGCCCACGCACTGGCCGCATATGTCATGACCGGCTCTACTGCTGCCTTGTAGATGATCCGGATCACTTCCGGGTGCAGACCCCAGCTGACCCTGGCGGCTCTCGACAACTGCTTGTAAAAATTTAACGCTCTTACGCAGGTGTTCGCGGTATGTTTGTTGAAGGTTAGCTTGTTGTCGATAGTGAGTCCCAGGATCTTAACGTCTTCTGACATGGCAATGTCGACCCCTCCCATGCTCAGCAGTGGTGTATCGAATTTGAGTTTGCGAGTAATCGTCATAGCGCAGGTTTTGTGTGGCGCAAATTTGAGCTTATTTTCGATACCCCACTCCTGGACATAGGCGAGACCGGCATTTGCTTGTCTCTGCACCTCCAGTGCCGTGTGACCATCAAACAGTAGGACCACATCATCCGCGAATGCCTGCACGTGGACACCCCGTCGCTGAAGTCCCTTAAGAAGAGGGTCGAGAAGAAGGTTCCATAGCAGTGGTCCGCCAATGGAACCCTGGACGCAACCCTTGTTTGTGTGCTTAATGTATTCGTGCGCGGCGTATCTAACCCTTACAGTTCTATCATCCAGGTAGCTATCTATTACCCTTCTCAAATTTACAGGGCAACCCGCCTCCGCCAGTCTCACTCTGATGGCCGGCCACCATGCGCTATCGAAGGCTCCCTCTATGTCCAGTGATACCATGACTATCAGTTTCTTATGGTCAAGTTTGCTATGGATGTGTTGCATCAGGTCATAGAGGGAGTCCTCAGTACTTTTTTGCGGCATGAAACCGTATTGACAGGCGCTCATTTTTGGTACTAGGTGCCATTTGAGACGTCCCATCACCATCTTCTCAACCACTTTGCCCATGACCGGTAGTAGTCCTATGGGCCTGTACGATTTCGGATTGGTGTAATCGTCTTTACCCGGCTTCCTTAGGACTACCACCGTAGCTTCTTTCCACATTGTGGGAAAGTGGCCGAGGTGCAGGCACTTGTTTGAGAGCGCGAGAAACAACTCAGGATCGTGGGATATCGCCCTGCTGCAAATGTCTGCAGTTAAACCGTCTGCCCCCGGAGCCTTCTTTGGGTTGAACGTCTTCACAGTGAATCTTAGCTCTTCGATAGTAAACGGAGGGTCATGTTGTTCATCATGCATCCAACCGTTTACTTTTTCAGCTGCATCTCTAGTTCGACTGTGAATTTCGTTATCATCCCTCTTCAGGTCTTCGGGGTAGAACGTCTCCGCTAAGAGCTTAGCAGATTCTTCCCCGCTCAGAGCCTTCCCGCCACTCACCAGAGGCAAGTCCTCCTGACGTTTCTTGGTCCTACCAATCACCCTGTAAATTCCGTGCCATACTCCTTCTCTTTCTTGTTTTTCACAGAACCCCTTCCAACTGTCAATCTGTGCCTTTTTGGCTTCACTCTCATATTTTTCTTTTGCTTGCAGGTACTCATCGACAACCTTCGCTCTTCGGACTGACGCTGCGCATCTGATTCTACGCCTCCTGGTGACGACTTCTCTCTTCAGCTTCGCCAGCTCTTCGGACCACCACGGCAAGGTAAGTTTTTCTTCCATTTTCTTTTTAGGTATTGTTTGTGTACATGTATTTATTATTATATTTGTATATTTTCCTATTATTTGCTCTAGTTCACTTTTATTATTAATATTATTTATTTCTGTTTTATTTATTTTATTCTCTAATAACAATTGAGCCAGTTTCTCATGGAACTGGCTCCAATTTGCCTTTTTTGTGTTATATATTCTAGTAGTCCTTTTTATTTTTATTCCTTTTGCCTTTTCTAATCTGATTTTAAAAGTTATGCCGTTGTGGTCCGAGCTCATCAGATCATCTTCCACTTTCCAGTCCTCCACCAGGTTAAGCATATCCTCAGAGCAGGCAGTCACGTCCACGTGGCTAGCGTACTCTTTATTTCCTCTTATTGTGTAGAATGTCGGAGTATCGCCTTCGTTGAGCACCTGCAAGCTCATTTCTTCTAGTGCTCCGGCCATTTCCACCCCTCTTTTGTCTACTTTCTTGCTACCCCACCATGTGCTCTTTGCGTTGGTATCGCCTCCCATTATAGTTTTCCTAGGTCCAAGCTCTTCCTTTATCTTTTTGAGCTGCTCCAAGTATGGCTCTATGGGCTGGTCTGGCTCAAAGTAAAAAGAGACAGCAACGATCTCCCAGGCACTAGTTCGGATTCTCACCACAACGATGTTGTTAGTGGTGAGTTTCGGGTACTGTTCTATGTCAATATCGCTGTCGAAGACGGCTATTGCCGCTTTGACGTTCCCTTCTCCTTGTTTAGTGCTCTGGTAGATCCTCGCTCCTTTGTAGCTCTTCATACTTTTAGCCCCGCCCACATACGGCTCCTGGAGCAGCGCAAAAGCCACTTTCCTTTTGCTAGCCTTCATCATGAGCTCGTGTGTGGCTAACTCTTTCCTCTGCAGGTTTGCTTGGACTGCTAGGTAGGACCTTCTATTGGTTTGGGTGCTGTTGTTAATTCCCACCATGGTGCCCTCAGCAATACGCTATCGTGGCACGGGCCAGTGCATCCCACTTTCGCCGCACTGCACATTCCTGACTGAACGCGCTATGATCGGTAAAGTCAAGTTTTGCTTGCGTGCAGTTGCAGCACGTCGGAGTTCCACCAGCCCGCCAGTCAGCGCACTCCGATCGCAGGTGTGGTCCCCCACAGTGGCTGCACTTCTCTACCGTCTGCTTACAGAAACGCCTACCGTGTCCGTAAGCTAGGCAGAGAGAGCACTGCACCAGGGGGGACTGGTCCACTACTCTGACCTTCTGCAGGTCAATGTGGACGGCTCCTGCTTCTATAGCTCGGGCCCATATCTTGGGGGACACCCTTACTACGATGTGAGACGTTTGGGGGTTTCGGGACTTTCTTCGGTACCGGACTTCCATTCTTTCTTCCTGCTTCTCCAGGCCCAGGAAGACTCCTCTGTTCTGATTCCTAAATGCCTTTAGGACGTCCTCATCCGTGTTGTATGTGAAGACGTCTCTGAGCAGCAGAAGAGGGTCTTTGTTCCTTATGTCCTCGACCTGGAGTTGGCCTTCTGCCTTCCTAAGCCTTTCTCTTAACTTAGTCCTTTCTTCCTCTGTTTTACATCCAATAATTATCTTCCTGTCTTTTGCCTTTCTGACCCTGTCCATCGTTAGGTTAGGTTAGGTTAGGTTAGGTTAGGTTAGGTTGGGGGACCCCCCACAGTGCTTGCTTCCACGTAGCGTTCCCCGGGCAACGACCTGGTCCTGTCACCGTAACGGAGTGGCAGGCCAGTGATCGGCGAAAGTGCACTGTGCGTTGAAGACTTTTTTGCGGACTCTTCAACACTTGCGGCGGCTATGCCAAAGCTACCATCGCGGGACGCCTCCGGGCGGTTCTTAAAAGGCCCTTATCAGGGCCAACCAAAAGGCCCTTCTCAGGGCCAACCAAAAGGCCCTTCTCAGGGCCAAACCAAAGGCCCTTCTGAGGGCCAACTAAAAGGCCCTTCTGAGGGCCAACCCAAAGGCCCTTCTGAGGGCCAACCCAAAGGCCCTTCTCAGGGCCAACCAAAAGGCCCTTCTCAGGGCCAACCAAAAGGCCCTTCTCAGGGCCAACCAAAAGGCCCTTCTCAGGGCCAAACCAAAGGCCCTTCTCAGGGCCATGCCGGCGATGCCAGTATGGCGTCGGAGGTGTGCCGCCCATCACCGGGTAGCATGTTCCGCAGGCTGTCGGTCGACGTGTTGTCGGACTCCGACAACGAGTCGCTCGTTCCAGAGTCGGACGGAAGTTCGGCGATGGAAGTCGAAAGTCGCACTCAAATACAAAAGCGGAAGCGATCCTTCCTGAAGGACGGCGGCGAAGGCTCCTCGGACTCCACGAGGAGTGCTAAGCCAAAAAAGAAGGCGAAGGCCAAAAAGCCTTCCACTGTGGCGGACACCCACGACGTGGGTCTGGCGGACGCCCAACGTCAGTTGGACCTCGCACGAAGGGCCCAGCTCCAGGAAGACCTGGAAGAGAGGGTCGCCGCGAAGGAGATGCTGGCGCAGGCCGCCCGGGCTAAGTCCGGGTACGGTGCGTCTAGCGTCTTATACGCGGACCACTCGCTGGCCGAGCTGGAGCGCATGGCGCAGGAGGACGAAGAGGAGATCAGGGTGGTCGCCTCTAAGTCCTCCAATCTAAAAGGGACTTTCCAGAAGTCCCTTAAATGCAGGGCCGCCAGCATGGGTGGCATCGTCCGGGAGCTCGTGCAACGCACAGCCACCGACGAGACGCGGCAACTGCAGGCGAAGATAGATCGCCTGCAGTCGGAGGTCAGCCAGCTGCATAAGAAGCTGGCTGAGGTCACGGCCCAGCCAACCCAAGCTGAGCCGAGACCTGCAGTGGAGGGCCCTTCCTCCTCTTCCAACCTTGAGGATGTCATCCGCAAGGTTGTGATGGAGGAAAGGGCATTTACGAGAGCCTGCCTCGCTGGCATCGAGGACAGGCTCTTGCCCGAAAAGCGCCTCCGACCGCCCCTCGCGGCGGACAAGAGGCCGTGCGAGCCTGGGCCATCCTCCCAAAGGGAGGACGCCCTTCTCCCTTCCACCACCCCGTCCACCCAGCCGTGGACGAAGGTGGTCAAAAAGGGGAAGGGCAAGGCCAAGAAGGCGAGAGCGGCCGCCGCCCCTGCCTCCCCAGCCAACATCTCCCCTCCCTGCCCGTCCCAGACGACCGGCAAGGGGAAGGGGAAGGGGAAGGGGCAAAAGTCGGCCCCTAAGCCCGCCACCGCTGCTCCGGCAGCTAAAAGGGCCCCTGCCGGTGGGAGAAAAACCCTAGTTTCTCCCAAAACCGCGGCCGTCGTGGTGACGCTCACCGCGGAGGCAGCGGAGCGTGGTGAGACGTACGAGTCCGTGCTGAAACGGGCTCGTACCAACGCCGATCCCACCAAGTTGGGAATCGGCGCCATCACGTGCCGCCAGACCCAAGCCGGGGCTCGTATTTTCGAGTTCCCGGGGGCCCAGGGCGGCACCAACGCTGACCTCTTCGCAACGAAGTTGCAAGAGGTCATCGCGGACGCGGCCAAGGTGGTAAGGCCCGTCAAGTCGGCGGCCCTCGAGGTGACCAATCTGGACGATTCGGTCACCAAAGAGGAGGTCGTGGCGGCCCTCGCAGCAATAGGGGGCTGCAACACCGCAGCGGTACAGGGTCGGGCTATCAGGCCCGGCCGCGGCGGCATGGGCACAATCCGCCTGGAGTGCCCGGTCACCGCAGCTAAGGCCGTCCTTGCCAAGGGACGGCTTGCCGTCGGGTTTGGGTCGTGTGTGGTCCGAGCACTTGGTGAGCAGCCTTTGCGCTGCTACAAGTGCTTCGGAATCGGCCACACACGGGCCCTCTGTCCGTCCAAGGTGGACAGGTCGGACGCCTGTTACCGCTGCGGTAAGGAGGGGCACATGTCCGCCTCCTGCACGGCCGCCAAGCCGCACTGCGCGGTGTGCGCCGCCAGTGGCCGCCCGGCGGACCACGTGATGAGGGGGAGGAACTGCAATCCTCCCCCAAAGAAGGGCAAAGCGCAGGCGCCGTCCCAGCCTGCCGCTACCACCGTCGTCCCTGAGGCTGGGACCTCGGTGGCCGACGAGGGGGGTGCGATGGCCGAATGATGGATAGGTCCGGACATCGCATCCTACAGGCGAATACTAACCACTGTAAAGCAGCCCAGGACCTGCTGATGCAGGCCCTGGCTGAGTGGTTAGTAGACGTTGCGGTGGTCGCCGAGCCGTACTCTGTCCCTGGCCGTTGGCTGGGTGATCGGGACGGCTCGGTGGCGTTGGTGTCGCGGTCTTCCACGGACTCCCCTCCCCTCTCGCTCTTAGAGAGGGGACCGGGATACGTGGCCGCCGCGTGGGGAGAAATAGCCCTGGTGGGGGTCTATTTCTCCCCTAACCGCCCTTTACAGGACTTCGAGGATTTTCTCGAAGTCCTGACCGCAGTAGTCGGTAGGGCGGCGCCGCGCCAGGTCGCCGTATTGGGCGACCTGAACGCCAAGTCGGCGGCCTGGGGCAACCGGGCCGCCTCTTGCAACGTCCGCGGGCGGGCCGTCGAATTTTGGGCGGCCTCGTCGGGCGTGTCCCTCCTAAATAGAGGGACGGCCCACACGTGTGTGCGGCAACGGGGAGGGACGGTGGTGGACGTGTCGTTCGCCACCCCCGCACTTGCCGCCCGCGTCGTCGGCTGGCGGGTGGAAACGGTGGAGACCTTGTCGGACCACCGATACGTGCGGTTCGACATCGTCTCCACCAAGAGCCCCAGGGGGATGGCCCGCTCGGGCCAGTCCCCCTTTCCACGGTGGGCTCAGATCCACCTGGACCGAGGGGCGGCCAAGGAGGCGGCGTTCGTCCAGGACTGGCTCACGCCTCCTGTCAATGTCCTGGACGTCGACGCCTCGGCGGTCCGACTGCGGGAGTCCCTGACCGAGGTGTGCAACTCCAGCATGCCTCGGTCTCGCCGCCCACCTCCCCGACGCGCCGTCTATTGGTGGTCGGAGGAGCTGGCGGGGCTCCGGGCCGCCTGCGTGGTGGCCAGGAGGGCCTACACGCGAAGTCGACGGCGGAGCGTGCGGGACGCGTCGAACGAGGACCTTCTCTACGCCTCGTACGTAGAGGCAAAGAAGGTCCTCAAGGCGGCCATGTTCGCCGCCGACGACGCGGCGAGGGCCGAAATGCTAGAGGGTCTCGACAGAGACCCGTACGGGAGACCGTATAAGGCGGCGCGGAATAAACTGCGCCCCTTCGGTCCCCCGCTAGCAGAGACCCTCGAGCCGGCGTTGCTGGATGGGGTGGTTCGGTCCTTGTTTCCAACAAGGACCAACTTCACCCCTCCAGTGATGGACCCCCCGCGGGAGGCGGCTCCGCCGGCGGAGGAGGTCCCTCCGGTCACGGAGGCGGAGTTTGGCGCGGCAACGCTTCGCCTCCGCGCCAAGAAAACCGCCCCCGGGCCGGACGGCGTCCCCGCAAGGGTGGTGGCCATTGCGGCCACCCAAATGGCGGACAGGTTCCGGGACCTCTTCAGCGCGTGTTTCACGGCTGGGAGGTTCCCGAAAACCTGGAAGGAGGGGCAACTGTGCCTCCTCCATAAGGAGGGACGACCGGCAGACTCCCCCTCGGCATACCGACCCATCGTTCTGCTCGATGAGGTCGGTAAACTGTTCGAGGGGATCGTCGCCGGTCGGCTGAATGGCCTCCTGCGGGGGGTTGGGCCGAACCTGTCGGACGCCCAATTCGGTTTCCGAGTTGGGCGTTCGACAGTGGACGCGCTGGCCCGGCTGAAGGGCCAGGTGAGGGAGGCCGTGGAGTCTGGGGACGGAGTGTTGGCTGTGTCATTTGACATAGCCAACGCGTTCAATTCCGTCCCCCACTCCACGATCTTGGAGGCACTCCGGTACCACGGAGTGCCTTCATACTTGCGGGCCCTCTTGGCCAGCTACTTGGAGGACCGAGCGGTCCTCCTCGTAGACAAGGCTGGCCAAGTCCGGAGGTACGGCGCGGAGTCAGGTGTTCCACAGGGGTCGGTCCTAGGACCACTCCTGTGGAACATCGGCTTCGACTGGCTCCTGCGGGGATCCCTCCTCCCGGGCACGAGTGTCATCTGCTATGCGGATGACACTCTCCTCACTGCCCGGGGGAGGGATTTTAGGGAGGCGGCCAGTTTGGCCTCGGCTGGCGGATCCTTGGTCGCGGGAAGGATCCGCCGCCTCGGGTTGGGGGTTGCGCTGCACAAGACCGAGGCCGTGTTCTTCCACGGGCCTCGGCAGCGCATCCCTCCTGACGCCCACATCGTCGTGGAGGGCGTCAGGATCGGGGTGAGGACCCAGATGAAATATCTGGGCCTCACCCTGGACAGCAGGTGGCGCTTCGGCCCGCACTTCAGCGGGCTGTCAGCGCGCCTGCTGAAGGCGGCGAACGCCCTCTCGTGGCTCCTCCCAAACCTGGGAGGGCCGAAGGCGAGATGCCGGCATTTGTATGCCGGCATCTTGAAGAGCATGGCCCTTTACGGGGCCCCCATCTGGGCGGACTCCCTCCACAGGAGGGAGAATGCGACCGCCATCCGCAGGCCCCAAAGGGCCATTGCACTGCGGGTGGCGAGAGCCTACCGCTCGGTGGGCTTTGCGGCAGCGTGCGCTCTGGCCGGCACCCCGCCTTGGGAACTCGAGGCGGGGGTGCTCGCCAGAGTGTACGAGTGGACGGCGGGGCGCAGGGCGCTCGGGGAGTGCCCTGCCCCAGAAGAGCGGGAGGCCGTCCGCAGAGAGGCGAGGGACGCAACCGTCCAACATTGGACGGAGGCCCTCGCCACCGCAGCCTTTGGCCGCAGAACGTTGGACGCGCTCGGGCCAGTCCTGCAGGACTGGCTCGGGCGGTCCCACGGTTTCCTTTCTTTCCGTCTGGTGCAGGTGCTATCCGGGCATGGCGTCTTCGGATCGTGCCTGCACCGGATCGGAAGAGAGGAGACCCCGGCCTGCCACGATTGTGGCGCGGCGGTGGACACGGCGCAGCACACCCTGGAGGTGTGTGCGTCGTGGTCTGGGCCGCGCCGCCAATTGATGGCGGTGGTCGGGCAGGACCTCTCGCTGCCCAGCGTGGTTTTAGCCATGCTGGGAAGCGAGGAGTCCTGGGCTGCGGTGGCCTCCTTTTGCGAGGAAGTAATTTCGCAAAAGGAGGCGGCGGAGCGGGCGCGGGAGGAAGACCCTCTCGCAGCGCCACTCCGCAGGCGACGAACGGGTCGGAGAAGGCGATTGCACGACAATCGTCTTCCCCCTCCTGGTGGAGGATAGCGGGAGACAGGCGCGGGGGCGTCTTCTCCCGCATTGCACGTATCCTCCACTTCCGCCGGGTGGGAATGACCGCGAGCACTCGCGGTTATTCCCGGGCCCCTCTCCCAGGGTGGGGAGGGGTGTGAAGGGCTCGCCGTAAAGGCGGGCGGTCGTCGGCGGGGGGCTGGATGGAAAGGCTGTGCCGGATTCCCAGTTCCCCTCCATATAGGCGATGCGGGAGTGCCGCTGGGTCGTTTAGTGGGTATACCGGTGGGGAACACCGCCGGGAGTCCCACATAACCCTTCCGTCCCCCGACGGGGGGGTATGCATAAAGCATTTTTCCCAGCGTCAAAAAAAAAAAAAAAAAAAAAAAAAAAAAAAGGTTTGGTTAGGTTAGGTTAGGTTAGGTTAGGTTAGGTTAGGTTAGGTTTTTTTTTTTTTTTTTTTTTCCTGTCCGGGCGCAGAGGCCCGGCCCGCGAGCTAGCCTAACCTCCGACATGGGGGTCGGAGTCTTTAATAAAACGCAAGAGTATTTTATTCGCTGCCCTCATGCCATTGGGCTTTACATTCTATGGGCTTAACTAATTTTAACTTATTACACTTATTACATACAATACTAAACACAGGTTACAAATAATGGAATATACAGGATATTTTACGGAACAATTAGAGAAATTTCTTACTACTTATTACTACTACATTATATTTACATTGTTACATAGTTTGTTACTACCCTAATTTCTTACTGCACTATTTTACATAAATCTATTTACTTATACTAATTAACTTATATGCTGGTTTAATATATTAAACAATATACAATCAACATATTTTAATTATCTATTTGTTTCTCTTAATTACTATTGTTGCTAATTGTATGCAGTAATTTATAAAAATTTCTCGCAATTTCTTATCGACCATAAACATTTTTACATTTTCGGGATTCATCTCGGCATCCAGCGAAACCTCAACTTCATATCTCTTTAGACCAAAGACGGGACACTCAAAAAGGATATGTTGGACCGACTCACTGACATCTGGCTCACAAACGCACGATGGGTTCTCCTTACACTTGAACCGGGTCAGGTATTCTGAGAACCCACCGTGCCCTGTCATAACCTGGGTGACTATATTGGTGGGCTGTAATTGCCTTACTATTTTATAGGCTACTGTCACGTCAGGAAGAAACATCTTCGTGACAGATGCCGTTTGTCCCAACTTGTATCTCCGGTTCCATTTATCAATAGACTCCAATCGGATTTGTCGCTTGATAAATGAAACCGGGCACTCCTCGTAGTCTGGCCTCCTCTTTAGTCCAAGTGCAGCCTCTTTTGCCAGTTGATCCGCACGTTCATTTCCAGCTAGACCGGCGTGGGCTTTCACCCAGAACAAGGATATCTCCTTTTTCTGGAGTCTGCCGGTCATGAGGTTGTTGCGGATCTCCATGGCCAGTGGATGCGTGGCGTACTGGTTTGTGACGGTTTCTAACGCCGACCTAGAGTCGCTGTATATACCAAAGGTATCCTCGGGCCGTTTTAAGATCTCCGTCGTGGCTCTGCATATGGCCAGTAGTTCCGCCTGATACACCGTGCAGTACGATGACAGCTTCAGCTTGAGGGTTTTGGTCTCGGCTTCACCGTTCCAGATGGACAGTGCTGCTCCGACTTTGCCCTCAATCTTACTGCCATCGGTAAACACCCTTACTGCTTGGTTATTGTGGATTTCCACATCCTGCTGGTGCATCAGGGTCACGAACCCCAGACACATATGTTTTGCCGGATGGGGAGATCTTTCGTATGGAGCCATTATCTCTATCTCTCTATCTCCTATCACCGGCTGGGGCACTCCCCTCTTTGCTCGGTACAGGGCAGCTGCTTCTTGTATCCTGAGGTCGAGTGGGAGTATCCCAGCTAGTATTAGTGCCGAGTTAAGAGAGACAGTACGGTATGCCTTGCACAGCTTCTGGGCGAAACCTCTCTGAACTGCATTAAGGTGCTTCTGCACACCCAGTTTTTCGGTTGCTGGCGCCCAGACGCTGGCCGCATATGTGATAATTGGCTCCACTACGGCTCCATATATTGTGCGGATTACCTCCGGATGCAGACCCCAACTGATTCTGGCGGCTCTAGATAGCTGTTTGTATATGTTAATAGCCTTCCTGCATACATATGTAGTATGACTATTAAACGTCAGTTTTTCGTCGATAATGAGCCCCAGAATCTTGATCTCTTTTGACATTTTGATGCTGATCCCACCCATGTTCAGCCGTGGTGTGTCGTACTTAAGTTTCTTGGTTATGACCATGGCGCTGGTCTTGTGAGGCGCAAATTTCAACTTATTTTCCGCACCCCACTCCCGAACATAGGCAAGAGCAGCATCAGCCTGCCTCTGCACTTCTAGTGCTGTGTCGCCGTCAAAAACCAGCACCACATCATCAGCAAACGCCTGGTTGTAGTTGCCACGATTCTCCAATCCCTTTAACAATGGATCTAGTAGGATGTTCCACAAGATTGGACCCCCTATCGACCCCTGGACACAGCCCTTGCTCGTGCTTCTTACGTGCTCTTTACCGGCGAATCTTACCCTCACCTTCCTGTCTTCGAGGTAACTGTCCAGAATCCTTCGGATGTTCACCGGGCACCCTTCCTCTGCCAATCTGGCTCGTATTGCGGGCCACCACGCGCTGTCGAAGGCTCCCTCTATGTCTAATGATACTACGGTGATAAGTTTCTTCTGCCGTAGTTTAACTTGTATGTATTGAATCAGATCATAGAGGGAGTCCTCGGTGCTCTTTCGGGGCATAAAACCGTATTGGCGAGGGCTTATTCTGGGAATTATGTGCCATTTCACCCGTCCTATTACCAGTTTTTCCAAGATCTTCCCCATGACTGGTAGAAGACCTATCGGCCTATAAGATTTTGGGTTGGTGAAGTCGTCCTTGCCAGGTTTCCTCAGAGCTACCACCACTGCCTCCTTCCAGATTGTGGGAAAGTGCCGCAGTTCTAAGCATTTATTTGCTAGGGCAAGATAGGACTCCGGATCCTGCGAAATGGCATGTTCGCATATGTCAGCAGTAAGGCCATCAATACCTGGCGCTTTTTTCGGATTGAAGCTTTTTACCACGGATTTTAGTTCTTGTATCGTAAACGCTGGGTCATGTTTTTCATCATGAGCCCAGTCGTTTGCGTGATCAGCTATTGCTCTGATCCGTCGGTGTTTCGCTTCATCCTGATTTTCCTGGTCCTCTGGGTAAAAAGTTTCTGCCAACATTATCGCCGATTCCGCAGGGCTCAGAGTCCTTCCGGCCCTTACCAAGGGCGTGTCCTCGTGTCTTCTTGCGGTCCCTCTTATGATCCTCATAATTCCCTCCCATACTCCCTCTTTATTCTGTTTCCCGCAGTACTCCTTCCAACTTCGTATCTGAGCCTCCTTGGCAGCATTCTCATATTTTTCTTTTTCTTGCAGGTACTCATCGATGACCCTCTTCTTCCGGATCGGCGCTGCGCATCGGATTCGGCGTCGCCTGGTGGTGACTTCCTTCTTGAGTTTGACGAGTTCCTCTGACCACCAAGGAAAGGTAAGTTTATTACTTGATTTCTTTTTAGGTATACTGTTGTTGCTTGCTTCTATTATTGTTTTTATGTATATATTTACCTTATTTTCTAATTCTAATTTGTTCTCTATTTTATCTATTTCTGCTTTATTTATTTTATTTTCTTCTAGCAAACTGGCCAGTTTCTCATGAAACTGGGTACAGTTTGCTTTTTTACTATTATATACTCTTGTTGTTCTCTTTATGTCTCTTCCTTTAGCTTTTGTGAGTCTTATTTTAAACGTAATCGTGTTGTGGTCAGAGCTCGTCAGTCCCTCTTCAACTCTCCAGTCCTCCACCAAGTTCAGCATCTCCGTCGGGCAGGCCGTAATGTCGACAATGCTAGAATAAACCTTGTCCCCCCTTACTGTGTAGAAGGTCGGGGTGTCTCCTTCGTTGAGTACCTGCAAGCCCATCTCTTCCAGGGTTCCGCTCAGGTCTTCACCTCTTTGGTTCACTGTGGAACTCCCCCACCAAGTACTTTTAGCGTTAGCGTCACCTCCTATAATGAGGTTCTTTGTTCCTATACGCTCTTGGATCGTTTTTAGCTGCTCCAGGTATGGCCCAATGGCTTGTGGGTCAGGTTCGAAGTAGATGGAGATCAGTGCAATCTCCCAGGCACTAGTCTTAGCCTTGATTACAACTATGTTTTTGGTGGTGAAGTCTGGACATTGGATAATCTCTATGTCGTCGTCAAACACAGCAATTGCCGCTTTGACTTTCCCACCATCTTGTTTAGTGCACTGGAAGATTCTCACACCTCTATAGTCTCTAACCCTGCCTATTGCTCCAATATAGGGCTCCTGGAGCAGCGCAAAGGCCATCTTTTTTACGTTTGCCTCAAGCATTATCTCTTTTGTTGCTAGTTCCTTTCTTTGCAAGTTTGCTTGGGCTACATAGTATGGTCTCGCTTCAACTGGGGGGGGATTTTGTACCTGGGACCACCTTAGCAATAGGCTACGGTTGCCCGCGCCAATGACTCCCATTTTCTACGAATTGGGCATTCTTGACTGAAGGCATTGTGGTCGGTCCGGTCCAGCTTCGCTTGCATGCAGTTACAGCACGCCGGTGCTGCTCCCGCTAGCCAGTCCGCACACTCTGCCCTCATATGAGGTCCACCACAGTGGCTGCATTTTTCTATCGTCTCTTTACAAAAACGCTTTCCATGTCCATAGCCTAGGCACAGAGAGCACTGCACCAATGGTGACTGGTCCGCTACCCTGATTCTCTGGAGATCGATTTGCACAGTACCAGCTTCGACCAGTCTTTGCCAGATCTTCGGCGATACCCTCAGCACTATGTGGCTTGTGTGCGGGTTCCTGGTACGCTTTTTGTACACGATCTCCAGTTTTTGGTCTTTGCTCTCTAGACCCTCCATAACGAACTTATTTTGGTTTCTCAATGCTTTCATTATGTCCTCATCTCGGTTGTACGAGAGGACATCTCTCATGATCACCATTGGGTCCTTGTTTCGTACTTCTTGGACATTTAAGTGGGCCTCTGTGCCTTTCAGCCTTTCCTTAATTAAATCCCTTTCCTTTTCCGTTCTGCAGCCAACTATTATTTTTCTGTCCTTCGCCTTCCGTATCTTTTCCACAGCGATCCCACCTTCCGTTGCGTTTACTGCCTTTCTAATTCGATTTAGTACGTCTTCCCCCGTTTCCGTTTCGTCCTTCGACGAAATCACTACCGAGTGTAGTGCGGCCTGTTCCAGGGGCTGTCTCCTGGACGCTGCTGCTACGCTCGCGTAGGTCACTCCCTCCAGGGTTTTCTGCTGGTTTCCTATTACCTGCTTCAGTTCTTCTATGCGGTCGTTGCTGTCCCTTATCAACCTGCTGTGCTCCTCTATCCTCATCATCAACTCCTTCCCAACCTCCGCTTCTCTCCTGGGTGATAGTGGGGATGGGAAATGCAGGTCTGGTGTCAGGTTTTTTAGCGTCTCACCAGCTTTTTGAACCTCACCCTGGTCTTCCTTTGATTTGGATCCCTCTGTTTCCGCCTCTTTTACCAACTGGTATAACCTCTCGATCAGCCTCGTGACCTCGGTTTTTATGTCGGTCCGTAGGTTTCGCGCGCTGCCTAACTGCATCTTGGCATTGTTCAGGCAGGCTCTTCCCTCTGCCGTCTTTGTCGCGTATTTCGGCTTTGCCGGAACCGGCGGACTTCCTCCTGCCTGTAATAAGGCGAAGCGGTTTCCCGCCGGAGCCGGCCCAGCCTTCTTCGGAGAGGTTGGGGCTTTTTGCTTTGTGACGGTTTTTCCGGATTCCCATTCCCCAATGCTACGCCTCACTCCTGCGGCTTTATGCTGTTCGCCAGACGGACCTGCCTTGTCCGTCTGGTCTGGGGTTTTCTGGGGGTCCGGGCATACCTTGTCCCCTGGCATTTTTATTGGAGTGCGGATCCCAAACATTTTGCTAGGGTACTAGAGTAGTGTCGTTGCGGGGGGGGGGGGGGGGGTATTATGCAGATACACAGCGAATTTAATACTCTGCTTATCAGGTATATGTCCGCGGGTGCGTCAAATTTATAATATTGATTTAATTAGGTAATTAATTAATTAGTTAGAATAAGGTTTGTAAAAGTTATATAGAAAGGTACGTCAATTTACAATTAGATTAGATTAAGTTTACCGATTAAAAGTTTGTATAAGTTATATATTTACGTTTACAGTGTATTAATTTTTTGTTTTCTGTTTCAGGTGTCACCGTGGTCGTCGTGGCAACTTCAACGAGAGAGTGCTGTTCACAGGTACGTGTTTATTAATAAAGTGAGCTCTATGTAGAGTATATAGCTCTACACAGGTATGTCAGTGAGTCAGCGATGAAACAGTTAAATACACTAAAACAATCAATATCTTAAATAATCTAATCTATTATAGACTCTACCTAGAGTCTGTCTTAATATACAGGCTGGTAGTCCTGCTACTAGTCAACTTAACTAAAATTTTTTGTCAAAATCGGCCGGCCAGTTCCAGAGATATGAAGCTTTAAAGTTTTTCAAAATGGCGAAACAAAATGGCGTCTATATTGAAAAACCCCCGTAACTTCGTTAATTTTGAAGCCAGAGCAGTGGGGTTTGGGCAGATGATATTGCCTTTTTTCGGCCGTCCTCCCCTCTACCTCGGTTCTTGTTTTTTATTTTGTATCTCTATGAAGAGCCAGCTGCTATCCCGATGTAAAGGGGGTGGCGCTCGTGCTCACAGAGAAGGTCCCAACTTCCTACGACAGCTCAAAGCGGAGATATAGGAGGCTCTATAATTCCAAGATGGCGACTAAAATGGCCGTTCTGGTCTAACTTTGGCAATTGTCAACCGAATTGCCCCGAGTTTGGGGTCAAATGAAAGGGTTTTATAAAACTAATCCTATTCGCGCCCTAACGATACAATACAGTGTGTCCCTGTCAAACTATTTATAAATAAACATAAAATTTTTTAGAAAATGCTGTTAAAAATACAATTTTGCTCCGATTTAATCGGGAAAGATTCCTAAATATTTAAGATTTACTATGCAATTTACTAATATTAATTTACTATCTAAAATACTAGTTTTGGGGGTACCTACTTGCGAGGTCTAACCTTCAAACGACTATATCTTAAAAACTACCTATCGGAAAAATCCAAACTTTTGCAAATACTTAAGGTATTACTAGATATATAAAACACTAATTTGAAAAGCTTCGCGCGGCTTTCGCGCTTTCCGAAATAATTTTTTAAAAATTTTTTGAAATTTGGTTTTGCAAATAATTGTGTCAAAAACTTACCTATTCTAAAAACTAAAATAACAAATTCTAAAGTAAATCACAAGGAATAATCTAGCATTTAAAAACTCTTGTTTAGGTATAGTTTGAAGGAACCTCGAAAGTAGGTCACGGGGTCAACACACAAAAACTCCCAAACTATTAGGTGGAAAATTCTGAGATTTCGCAGAGAGTTAAGGGCCCCCAAGCCTGATCTAATTATTAAATAAAAATCCGGGGTCGTCGCTCACTTTTTCGAAATATTTAATTTCGAAGTTTTCCGAAATTTTTTAATTTCTTTAAGGAGCTGTATCTCTGCGAAATCTTCACCTATTTTATTTCTGAAAGTGCCTCCCGCTTCGGTGTGGTGGTGTCCTGTTGGCCCCGTAGTCAGATCCCGTCCAGCTGGCTCCGGTCACTGACCTCGTGGCCACGTGGTTTTCGGTTTTTTGGATTTTGTTCCGTGCGACTGCGTGGGAAAAATCCAAAAAATACACCAGTTTGTAGGGCTCCAAAAATGTCACCTTTTGGCACTTCCAAAACTTAGGGTCACCGCTTAAAATTCCGCAGCGTTTCAGTTTTTAGTTGTAAAATTTTTGTAAAAATCACTTTTTCTGCAATAACTTTGCGCACACTTCACTTTGGGCAACACAGATTACAGGATCGTGTGCGCCTTCACTCCCCGCAAATTTTGAGCTATCGCACGTCAATTTTGGACAACTTTTCGAATTTTTAGGAATTTTTCGTGAGGACCGATGCTCTTTCGTGGTGCTCACGACTGGCGTTCGAGCGCGACTGGTTAGGTTAGGTTAGGTTAGGTTAGGTTAGGTTGGGGGACCCCCCACAGTGCTTGCTTCCACGTAGCGTTCCCCGGGCAACGACCTGGTCCTGTCACCGTAACGGAGTGGCAGGCCAGTGATCGGCGAAAGTGCACTGTGCGTTGAAGACTTTTTTGCGGACTCTTCAACACTTGCGGCGGCTATGCCAAAGCTACAATCGCGGGACGCCTCCGGGCGGTTCTTAAAAGGCCCATATCAGGGCCAACCAAAAGGCCCTTCTCAGGGCCAACCAAAAGGCCCTTCTCAGGGCCAACCAGAAGGCCCTTCTCAGGGCCAACCAGAAGGCCCTTCTCAGGGCCAAACCAAAGGCCCTTCTCAGGGCCAAACCAAAGGCCCTTCTCAGGGCCAAACCAAAGGCCCTTCTCAGGGCCACGCCGGCGATGCCAGTATGGCGTCGGAGGTTTGCCGCCCATCACCGGGTAGCATGTTCCGCAGGCTGTCGGTCGACGTGTTGTCGGACTCCGACAACGAGTCGCTGGTTCCAGAGTCGGACGGAAGTTCGGCGATGGAAGCCGAAAGTCGCTTGCAAAAGCGGAAGCGATCCTTCCTGAAGGACGGCGGCGAAGGCTCCTCGGACTCCACGAGGAGTGCTAAGCCAAAAAAGAAGGCGAAGGCCAAAAAGCCTTCGACTGTGGCGGACACCCACGACGTGGGTCTGGCGGACGCCCAACGTCAGTTGGACCTCGCAAGAAGGGCTCAGCTCCAGGAAGACCTGGAAGAGAGGGTCGCCGCGAAGGAGATGCAGGCGCAGGCCGCCCGGGCTAAGTCCGGGTACGGTGCGTCTAGCGTCTTATACGCGGACCACTCGCTGGCCGAGCTGGAGCGCATGGCGCAGGAGGACGAAGAGGAGATCAGGGTGGTCGCCTCTAAGTCCTCCAATCTAAAAGGGACTTTCCAAAAGTCCCTTAAATGCAGGGCCGCCAGCATGGGTGGCATCGTCCGGGAGCTGGTGCAACGCACAGCCACCGACGAGACGCGGCAACTGCAGGCGAAGATAGATCGCCTGCAGTCGGAGGTCAGCCAGCTGCATAAGAAGCTGGCTGAGGTCACGGCCCAGCCAACCCAAGCTGAGCCGAGACCTGCGGTGGAGGGCCCTTCCTCCTCTTCCAACCTTGAGGATGTCATCCGCAAGGTTGTGATGGAGGAAAGGGCATTTACGAGAGCCTGCCTCGCTGGCATCGAGGACAGGCTCTTGCCCGAAAAGCGCCTCCGACCGCCCCTCGCGGCGGACAAGAGGCCGTGCGAGCCTGGGCCATCCTCCCAGAAGAAGGACGCAATGCTCCCTTCCACCACCCCGTCCACCCAGCCGTGGACGAAGGTGGTCAAAAAGGGGAAAGGCAAGGCCAAAAAGGCGAGAGCGGCCGCCGCCCCTGCCTCCCCAGCCAACATCTCCCCTCCCTGCCCGTCCCAGACGACCGGCAAGGGGAAGGGGAAGGGGAAGGGGCAAAAGTCGGCCCCTAAGCCCGCCACCGCTACTCCGGCAGCTAAAAGGGCCCCTGCCGGTGGGAGAAAACCCCTAGTTTCTCCCAAAACCGCGGCCGTCGTGGTGACGCTCACCGCGGAGGCTGCGGAGCGTGGTGAGACGTACGAGTCCGTGCTGAAACGGGCTCGTACCAACGCCGATCCCACCAAGTTGGGAATCGGCGCCATCACGTGCCGCCAGACCCAAGCCGGGGCTCGCATTTTCGAGTTCCCGGGGGCCCAGGGCGGCACCAACGCTGACCTCTTCGCAACGAAGTTGCAAGAGGTCATCGCGGACGCGGCCAAGGTGGTAAGGCCCGTCAAGTCGGCGGCCCTCGAGGTGACCAATCTGGACGATTCGGTCACCAAAGAGGAGGTCGTGGCGGCGCTCGCAGCAGTAGGGGGCTGCAGCACCGCAGCGATACAGGGTCGGGCTATCAGGCCCGGCCGCGGCGGCATGGGCACAATCCGCCTGGAGTGCCCGGTCACCGCAGCTAAGGCCGTCCTTGCCAAGGGACGGCTTGCCGTCGGGTTTGGGTCGTGTGTGGTCCGAGCACTTGGTGAGCAGCCTTTGCGCTGCTACAAGTGCTTCGGAATCGGCCACACACGGGCCCTCTGTCCGTCCAAGGTGGACAGGTCGGACGCCTGTTACCGCTGCGGTAAGGAGGGGCACATGTCCGCCTCCTGCACGGCCGCCAAGCCGCACTGCGCGGTGTGCGCCGCCAGTGGCCGCCCGGCGGACCACGTGATGAGGGGGAGGAACTGCAATCCTCCCCCAAAGAAGGGCAAAGCGCAGGCGCCGTCCCAGCCTGCCGCTACCACCGTCGTCCCTGAGGCTGGGACCTCGGTGGCCGACGAGGGGGGTGCGATGGCCGAATGATGGATAGGTCCGGACATCGCATCCTACAGGCGAATACTAACCACTGTAAAGCAGCCCAGGACCTGCTCATGCAGGCCCTGGCTGAGTGGTTAGTAGACGTTGCGGTGGTCGCCGAGCCGTACTCTGTCCCTGGCCGTTGGCTGGGTGATCGGGACGGCTCGGTGGCGTTGGTGTCGCGGTCTTCCACGGACTCCCCTCCCCTCTCGCTCTTAGAGAGGGGACCGGGATACGTGGCCGCCGCGTGGGGAGAAATAGCCCTGGTGGGGGTCTATTTCTCCCCTAACCGCCCTTTACAGGACTTCGAGGATTTTCTCGAAGTCCTGACCGCAGTAGTCGGTAGGGCGGCGCCGCGCCAGGTCGCCGTATTGGGCGACCTGAACGCCAAGTCGGCGGCCTGGGGCAACCGGGCCGCCTCTTGCAACGTCCGCGGGCGGGCCGTCGAATTTTGGGCGGCCTCGTCGGGCGTGTCCCTCCTAAATAGAGGGACGGCCCACACGTGTGTGCGGCAACGGGGAGGGACGGTGGTGGACGTGTCGTTCGCCACCCCCGCACTTGCCGCCCGCGTCGTCGGCTGGCGGGTGGAAACGGTGGAGACCTTGTCGGACCACCGATACGTGCGGTTCGACATCGTCTCCACCAAGAGCCCCCGGGGGATGGCCCGCTCGGGCCAGTCCCCCTTTCCACGGTGGGCTCAGATCCACCTGGACCGAGGGGCGGCCAAGGAGGCGGCGTTCGTCCAGGACTGGCTCACGCCTCCTGTCAATGTCCTGGACGTCGACGCCTCGGCGGTCCGACTGCGGGAGTCCCTGACCGAGGTGTGCAACTCCAGCATGCCTCGGTCTCGCCGTCCACCTCCCCGACGCGCCGTCTATTGGTGGTCGGAGGAGCTGGCGGGGCTCCGGGCCGCCTGCGTGGTGGCCAGGAGGGCCTACACGCGGAGTCGACGGCGGAACGTGCGGGACGCGTCGAACGAGGACCTTCTCTACGCCTCGTACGTAGAGGCAAAGAAGGTCCTCAAGGCGGCTATGTTCGCCGCCGACGACGCGGCGAGGGCCGAAATGCTAGAGGGTCTCGACAGAGACCCGTACGGGAGACCGTATAAGGCGGCGCGGAATAAACTGCGCCCCTTCGGTCCCCCGCTAGCAGAGACCCTCGAGCCGGCGTTGCTGGATGGGGTGGTTCGGTCCTTGTTTCCAACAGGGACCAACTTCACCCCTCCAGTGATGGACCCCCCGCGGGAGGCGGCTCCGCCGGCGGAGGAGGTCCCTCCGGTCACGGGGGCGGAGTTTGGCGCGGCGACGCTTCGCCTCCGCGCCAAGAAAACCGCCCCCGGGCCGGACGGCGTCCCCGCAAGGGTGGTGGCCATTGCGGCCACCCAAATGGCGGACAGGTTTCGGGACCTCTTCAGCGCGTGTTTCACGGCTGGGAGGTTCCCGAAAACCTGGAAGGAGGGGCAACTGTGCCTCCTCCGTAAGGAGGGACGACCGGCAGACTCCCCCTCGGCATACCGACCCATCGTTCTGCTCGATGAGGTCGGTAAACTGTTCGAGGGGATCGTCGCCAGTCGGCTGAATGGCCTCCTGCAGGGGGTTGGGCCGAACCTGTCGGACGCCCAATTTGGTTTCCGAGTTGGGCGTTCGACAGTGGACGCGCTGGCCCGGCTGAAGGGCCAGGTGAGGGAGGCCGTGGAGTCTGGGGACGGAGTGTTGGCTGTGTCATTTGACATAGCCAACGCGTTCAATTCCGTCCCCCACTCCACGATCTTGGAGGCACTCCGGTACCACGGAGTGCCTTCATACTTGCGGGCCCTCTTGGCCAGCTACTTGGAGGACCGAGCGGTCCTCCTCGTAGACAAGGCTGGCCAAGTCCGGAGGTACGGCGCGGAGTCAGGTGTTCCACAGGGGTCGGTCCTAGGACCACTCCTGTGGAACATCGGCTTCGACTGGCTCCTGCGGGGATCCCTCCTCCCGGGCACGAGTGTCATCTGCTACGCGGATGACACTCTCCTCACTGCCCGGGGGAGGGATTTTAGGGAGGCGGCCAGTTTGGCCTCGGCTGGCGGATCCTTGGTCGCGGGAAGGATCCGCCGCCTCGGGTTGGGGGTTGCGCTGCACAAGACCGAGGCCGTGTTCTTCCACGGGCCTCGGCAGCGCATCCCTCCTGACGCCCACATCGTCGTGGAGGGCGTCAGGATCGGGGTGAGGACCCAGATGAAATATCTGGGCCTCACCCTGGACAGCAGGTGGCGCTTCGGCCCGCACTTCAGCGGGTTGTCAGCGCGCCTGCTGAAGGCGGCGAACGCCCTCTCGTGGCTCCTCCCAAACCTGGGAGGGCCGAAGGCGAGATGCCGGCATTTGTATGCCGGCATCTTGAAGAGCATGGCCCTTTACGGGGCCCCCATCTGGGCGGACTCCCTCCACAGGAGGGAGAATGCGACCGCCATCCGCAGGCCCCAAAGGGCCATTGCACTGCGGGTGGCGAGAGCCTACCGCTCGGTGGGCTTTGCGGCAGCGTGCGCTCTGGCCGGCACCCCGCCTTGGGAACTCGAGGCGGGGGTGCTCGCCAGAGTGTACGAGTGGACGGCGGGGCGCAGGGCGCTCGGGGAGTGCCCTGCCCCAGAAGAGCGGGAGGCCGTCCGCAGAGAGGCGAGGGACGCAACCGTCCAACATTGGACGGAGGCCCTCGCCCCCGCAGCCTTTGGCCGCAGAACGTTGGACGCGCTCGGGCCAGTCCTGAAGGACTGGCTCGGGCGGTCCCACGGTTTCCTTTCTTTCCGTCTGGTGCAGGTGCTATCCGGGCATGGCGTCTTCGGATCGTGCCTGCACCGGATCGGGAGAGAGGAGACCCCGGCCTGCCACGATTGTGGCGCGGCGGTGGACACGGCGCAGCACACCCTGGAGGTGTGTGCGTCGTGGTCTGGGCCGCGCCGCCAACTGATGGCGGTGGTCGGGCAGGACCTCTCGCTGCCCAGCGTGGTTTTAGCCATGCTGGGAAGCGAGGAGTCCTGGGCTGCGGTGGCCTCCTTTTGCGAGGAAGTAATTTCGCAAAAGGAGGCGGCGGAGCGGGCGCGGGAGGAAGACCCTCTCGCAGCGCCACTCCGCAGGCGACGAACGGGTCGGAGAAGGCGATTGCACGACAATCGTCTTCCCCCTCCTGGTGGAGGATAGCGGGAGACAGGCGCGGGGGCGTCTTCTCCCGCATTGCACGTATCCTCCACTTCCGCCGGGTGGGAATGACCGCGAGCACTCGCGGTTATTCTCGGGCCCCTCTCCCAGGGTGGGGAGGGGGGTGAAGGGCTCGCCGTAAAGGCGGGCGGTCGTCGGCGGGGGGCTGGATGGAAAGGCTGTGCCGGATTCCCAGTTCCCCTCCATATAGGCGATGCGGGAGTGCCGCTGGGTCGTTTAGTGGGTATACCGGTGGGGAGCACCGCCGGGAGTCCTACATAACCCTTCCGTCCCCCGACGGGGGGGTATGCATAAAGCATTTTTCCCAGCGTCAAAAAAAAAAAAAAAAAAAAAAAAAAAAAAAAAAAAAAAAAAAAAAAAAAAAAAAAAAAGGTTAGGTTGGGCGGGTCTGGGTTTATCCATTAGTAGTTGCTATGCCTAGCTTGCGGCTTCGGTCGCTTGTGTTGGATAAATCTAGGCCTTCATTACTCGGCTCTGGGAGCGAGTAATGAGGTGAATGGCTTTGAGGGAGAGCGCAGGTCGTGTAGATCCTCAAGGCAAGTCTGGTGGGGTCGTTCCTTCTCGCGGTTGCTGCCCGTTATTGGTCTATTTCCATCAGAAATAGACGTAACAGAAACCACCAGGCGCCGGCACTCTGTCGGTGGGGTAGGATGGGTAGGTAGGACGGGATGGGCTGGTGGAGCCATCACTGGATGTAGGATAGCCTTCATAGGCTAAATCGTAACCCCGCAACATGGTCGTGGTCATGTTTCGCGATCTGAGCGGGGCCGATAAGCGGACACGCCCTTTTCAGGGCGCGTTGGTAGGGGAGGCGAGCACGCCCTTTTCAGGGCGCTCCCTCTAAACTTGCAGGGGAGCTCACCCCTAGTGAAAAAAAGAGACGACGATGTGGAGCATTGAAGTTAACTAGTATGGATCTAAGCAGTTGTGAATTTGGTCCCCAGGTGGGTCCCCGAAAGGGGGAATCCCACCCCTCTACTTCATCCGAGGTAGAGGGCTGCCCCTCGTACTCTGGGGGGGGCAGCGACTGCTTCGTAGCCAGGCAATCCGCCCGGCTCCGTGAACGCAACTCTGGCAATACCCTGACACTGGACACTGATTTGGCAAGCGATATGGATAACGTTGATATGGAGGTGGAAGCATGCGCCCCGAAGGCGTGTGGTGACACCGCTGACCCTAGCCTGACTAAGGACACTGAGGCGGAAGCGTGCACCCCGAAGGTGTGCGTGGAGGCAAACGACCCCTGCATGAAGAAGGACCTGAGAGTGGTAGTAATGCGCCAGTCGGATTCGTTGCTTGCGAAGGCTATGTTTAAGGCACCAACGCGGGACGCCTCCAGGCGTTTCAAAAAAGGCCCTTCTAAGGGCCAACCAAAAGGCCCTTTTCAGGGCCCCGCGGACGATGCTTCGGCGTCAGAAGCTAGCTGCGCACCATCTGCAGCTAGCTTGTATTACAAGGCAAACGAGTTTTCGGACTCCGACAATGCGCTTGAGTCGGACGCAAGTTCGGCGATGGAGGTCGAAGATCGCCTTCAAAAGCGCAAGCGGGCCTTTCTAAAGGATAGGAGTGAAGGCTCCTCGGACTCGGCGGGGAGCACCAAGTCGAAGAAGTCGAAGGCCAAAAAGCCGACTTCATCTTCGACAGTGGTGGACACCCACGACGTGGGTCTGGTGGTTGCCCAACGGCAGTTGGATTTGGCTCGGCGGGAGCAACTCCAGCAAGATCTAGAGGAGAGGGTCGCCGCTAAAGAGCAGAAGGCGCGCACCGCCCGGGCCAAGTCTGGGTATGGCGCATCCAGCGTCTTGTACGCGGACTACTCGCTGGCGGAGCTGGAGCGGATGGCGCGAGAGGACGAAGAGGGTATAAAGGAGGTCGCCTCTAAGTCCTCCAGTCTTAAAGGGACTTTCCAAAAGTCCCTTAAATGCAGGGCCGCCAGCATGAGCGGCATTGTACGGGAGCTGGTGCAGCGCACAGCGACCGACGAGACGCGGCAACTGCAGGCGAAGGTAGATCGTCTGCAATCGGAGGTAAGCCAGCTGCATAAGAAGCTGGCTGAGCTCACGGCTCGGCCAGCTCAAGCCGAGCCGAGACCTGCGCCCGAAGGTCTCTCCTCCTCCAACCTTGAGGATGTTATCCGCAAGGTAGTGATGGAGGAAAGGGCCTTCACGAGAGCCTGCCTTGCCGGCATAGAGGACAGGCTCTTGCCGGAGAAACGCCTCCGACCGCCTCTCGCGGCGGACAAGAGGCCGTGCGAGCCGGGGCCATCCTCCCAGAAGAAGGACGCAATGCTCCCTTCCACCACTCAGTCGAACCAGCCGTGGACGGAAGTGGTCAAGAAGGGGAAGGGCAAGGCCAAAAAGAAGGCGAAAACGGTCGCCGCCCCTGCCTCCCCAACCAACACCTCCCCTACCTGCCCGTCCCAGGCGACCGGGAAGGGAAAGGGGAAGGAGAAGGGAAAAGAGTCGACCCCCAGGCCCGCTGCCGCTGCCTCTGCAGCCAACAGGGCCCCAGCCGGTAGAAAGAAGCCACTGGTCCCTCCCAAGACTGCGGCCGTCGTGGTGACGCTCACTGCGGAGGCTGCGGAGCGGGGTGAGACGTACGAATCCGTCCTCAAGCGGGCTCGTACCAACGTCGATCCCATACAACTAGGGATCGGATCAGTGGCGTGCCGGAAGACACAAGCCGGGGCTCGAATTTTCGAATTCCCGGGGGCCCAGGCTGGCGCCAACGCGGACCTCTTCGCAACTAAATTGCGAGAGGCCATCGCGGATGCGGCCAAAGTGGTCAGGCCCGTCAAGTGTGCCACCTTGGAGGTGTCCAATCTGGACGATTCGGTCACCAAGGAGGAGCTGGTGATGGCAGTCGCAGCAATAGGGGGCTGTGAAATAGCAGCGGTAACGTGTCGGGACATCAGGCCCGGTCGCGGTGGCATGGGCACCATTCGCCTTGAGTGCCCGGTCGCCGCGGCCAAGGCTATCCTTGCCAAGGGACGGCTTGCCGTCGGGTTTAGCTCGAGTGTGGTCCGGGCGCTTGAGGAGCAGCCTCTGCGCTGCTACAAGTGTTTCGGAATCGGGCACACTCGGGCCCTCTGCCCGTCCAAGGTGGACAGGTCGGACTGTTGTTACCGCTGCGGCAAGTCGGGGCACAGGTCCATCTCCTGCAAGGCCGCCACGCCGCACTGTGCGGTGTGCGCCGCCAGTGGCCGCCCGGCGGGTCACGTAATGAAGGGGAGGAATTGCAATCCTCCCCCAAAGAAGGGCAAAGCGCAGGCGCCGTCCCGGCCTGCCGCTACCGCCAGTGTCGTTGTCCCTGAAGCTGGGATCTCGGTGGCTGACGAGGAGGGTGCGATGTCCGAATGATGTATAGGACCGGACATCGCATTCTCCAGGCGAACACCAACCACTGCAAAGCAGCACAGGACCTGCTGATGCAGGCCATGGCTGAGTGGTTGGTAGACGTGGCGGTGGTTGCCGAGCCGTATTCGGTCCCCGGCCGTTGGCTGGGGGATCAGGACGACTTGGTGGCATTGGTGACGCGGTCTTTCACAGACTCCCCTCCCCTATCGCTGTTAGAGAGGGGACCGGGATACGTGGCCGCCGCATGGGGAGATATAGCCCTGGTGGGCGTCTATTTCTCCCCAAACCGCCCTCTCCAAGATTTCGAGGACTTTCTTGAAATCCTCACCGCAGTCATCGGTAGGGCGGCGCCGCGCCAGGTTGTCGTATTGGGCGACCTGAACGCCAAGTCGGTGGCTTGGGGCAACCCGGCCGCCACTTGCAACGTTCGTGGACGAGCCGTCGAGTTTTGGGCGGCCTCATCGGGCGTGTCCCTCCTAAACAGAGGGGCAGTCCACACGTGTGTGCGGCAACGGGGAGGGTCGGTCGTCGATGTCTCGTTTGCCACCCCCGCACTTGCTGCCCGCGTTGTTGACTGGCGGGTAGAAATGGTGGAGACCTTGTCGGACCACCGATATGTGCGGTTCGACATCTCCACCCAGAGCCTCCGGGTGGCGGTCCGCTCGGGCCGATCTCATTTTCCACGGTGGGCTCTCACTCACCTGGACCGGGGAGCGGCCAGGGAGGCGGCGTTCATCCAGGACTGGCTCACGCCTCCTATCAATGTCCAGGACGTGGACGCCGCAGCGGTCCAACTACGAAAGTCCCTGGCCGAGGTGTGCAACTCCAGCATGCCTCGGTCTCGCCGCCCGCGTCCCCGTCGTGCCGTCTATTGGTGGTCGGAGGAACTGGCGGAGCTCCGGGCCGCCTGTGTGGTGGCAAGGCGGCAATACACGCGGAGTCGACGGCGCAGCCGGCGAGACCCCGAAAACGAGGACCTTCTCTACGCCTCTTATGTAGAGGCAAAGAGGGTCCTCAATTCGGCAATGAACGCCGCCAAAGATGCGGCGCGAGCTGAGATGCTGGAGGGTCTCGACAAGGACCCGTACGGAAGACCATACAAGGCAGCGCGGAACAAACTGCGCCCCTATGGTCCCCCGCTGACGGAGTCTCTCGAGCCGGCATTGCTGGATGGGGTGGTTCGGTCCCTATTTCCACCCGGGACCAACTTCACCCCACCATTAATGGACCCCCCGCGGGGGGCGGTTCCGCCGGAGGTAGAGATCCCTCCGATCACGGAGGTAGAATTCGCCGTGGCGGCGTTCCGTCTCCGCGGCAAGAAGACGGCCCCCGGGCCGGACGGCGTCCCCGCACGGGTGGTAGCCATAGCAGCCACCCAAATGGTGGATAGGTTTCGGGACCTCTTCGGCGCGTGTTTTGCGGCTGGAAGGTTCCCGAAACCCTGGAAGGAGGGGCAGTTGTGCCTTCTCCGTAAGGAGGGACGCCCGGCGGACTCCCCCTCGGCATACCGGCCCATCGTTCTGCTCGATGAGGCTGGAAAGTTATTCGAGGGGGTCGTCGCTGCTCGGCTGAAGGGCCACCTGAGGGGGGTAGGGCCGGACCTGTCGGACGCCCAATTTGGTTTCCGAAGAAGGAGTTCGACGGTTGACGCGCTGTCCCGGCTCAAGGGCCAAGTGCAGGAGGCCGTGGGGGCAGGGGACGGAGTTTTGGCTGTGTCATTTGACATAGCTAACGCCTTCAACTCTATCCCCCACCCGACAATACTAGAGGCGCTCCGCTACCATGGAGTGCCTCAGTACCTGCGGAGCCTCCTGGCCAACTACTTGGAGGAACGAGCGGTCCTCCTTGTAGACAAAGAGGGCCAGCTTCGGCGGTACGGCGCGGAGTCCGGTGTTCCACAGGGGTCCGTTCTAGGGCCACTCCTGTGGAACATCGGGTTCGACTGGCTCTTGCGAGGAGCTCTCCTCCGTGGCACGAGTATCATTTGCTACGCGGATGACACTCTCCTCACTGCCCGAGGGAGGGATTTCAGAGAGGCGGCCAGTTTGGCATCGGCTGGCGGATCCTTGGTCGCAGGGAGGATCCGCCGTTTGGGACTAAAGGTTGCGCTGCACAAGACCGAGGCTGTGTTCTTCCACGGGCCTCGGCATCGCATCCCTCCTGATGCCCACATAGTTGTGGCGGGCGTCAGGGTCGAAGTGAGGACCCAGATGAAGTATCTGGGTCTCATCCTGGACAGCAGGTGGCGCTTCGGCCCGCACTTCAGCGGGCTGTCGACGCGCCTTTTGAAGACCGCGGCAGCGCTCGCGTGGCTTCTCCCGAATCTGGGGGGGCCCAAAGCGCGATGCCGGCAGTTGTATGCCGGCATACTTAAGAGTATGGCCCTTTACGGGGCACCCATCTGGGCGGACTGCCTTAACAGGAGGGAGAACGCTACCGCTATCCGCAGGCCCCAAAGGGCCATCGCGCAGCGGGTGACGAGAGCCTACCGCTCGGTGGGTTTTGCGGCGGCATGCGCTCTGGCCGGCACCCCACCCTGGGAGCTGGAGGCGTGGGTACTCGCCAGAGTGTACGAGTGGACGGCAAGGCGTAGGGCGCTCGGGGAGCACCCCACCCCGGAAGAGCGGGAGGCCGTCCGGCGAGAGGCGAAGGTCGCAATCGTCCACCATTGGAAGGAGGACCTCGCCTCTGCCGCGTTTGGCCGCCGAACGTTGGACGCGCTCGGGCCAGTATTGCAAGACTGGCTCGGGCGATCCCACGGATTTCTCTCCTTCCGTCTTGTGCAGGTGTTGTCCGGGCATGGTTGCTTCGGATCATGCCTGCACCGGATAGGAAGGGAGGAAGACCCGTCGTGCCATGATTGTGGTGCGACGGAGGATACTGCGCAGCACACCCTCGAAGTGTGCCCGGCGTGGTCCGAGCCGCGTCGCGGCTTAGCGGCGATAGTCGGGCCGGACCTCTCGCTGCCCAGTGTGGTCAACTCTATGCTGGGAAGCGAAGGGGCCTGGACAGCGGTCGCCTCCTTTTGTGAGGACGTGATGTCTCAAAAGGAGGCGGCGGAGCGCACGCGGGAGGATGATCCCCTCGCGGCACCGCTCCGCAGGCGAAGAAGTGGGAGAAGAAGGCGATTGCACGACAATCACCTTCCCCCACCCGGTGGAGGATAGCGGGAGACAGGCGCGGGGGCGCCTTCTCTCTCCCGCATTGCACATATCCTCCACCTCTGTCAGGCGGGAACGGCCGAGCACTCGCGGTCGTTCCTGGGCCCCTCCCTGCTGGGAGGAGCATGCGGGTCCCGCTGTAAAGGCGGGCGGTCGTCGGCGGGGGATTGGAAGTAAAGGCTTTTGCCGGTTTCCCAATCCTCCTCCACGCAGACGATGCCGGAGTGCCGCTGGGTCGTTTAGTGGGTATACCGGTCCTACATAGACCGGGGAGTCCCACATACCCCTCCCATCCCCCAATGGGGGGGCATGCGTAACGCATTTTTCCCAGCGCAAAAAAAAAAAAAAAAAAAAAAAGGTTAGGTTAGGTTAGGTTAGGTTAGGTTAGGTTCCGCGGACCTGCTGGGTTGTCCCAGTGGGTGGGGAGGTGTACCCCAACGCGGCGCGTCCCCGGGTGGCGGATAGGGGAATGGCTCCCAGAAATGGGAGTTACCGGTTTACCGGCGCGGACCAAACACTGGGGGGGAAATGGGGAGGTTCCCGAACTGTTGGTACGGCGCCGTCCTGCTCGGTCTCCCGCGAGTCGGTTGTATGGGTCAGCTTCCTTGCGGGATTCTGTGTGGGTCGGCGCTTCACTAGCGGATTGGGGGCCTCGGGAAGGGAAAAGGGGAGTCTTCTCCGCGTGTCTCTCTGATATTAGCAGAGGGCGCAGTGGATGGAGTCGGGATGTGCTCGTGGAGCCGTCTTTTAGGCTAGGAGTAAGATAGCCTTTTTGGCTACGAGGAGTCGGGAGTCGGGCCTGGCGTGCACTCACCCTGCCGCCGGGCAGGCAGTGGGAGTCTACTTCCCTGCCACCGCCCCAAAATCGTAACCCCGCAACATGGTCGTGGTCATGTTTCACGATCTGAGCGGGACCGATAGGCCTTGGCTTGGTCGCCCGGGCTACGAGGAAGACAACCTCTATAAAAAATCACCCGACGATAAGCGGCGGCGCAGCGTGAGGTCTGGAAGGCTGAACGGAGTTTCAGTCCTTACTGCGTCCCCCGCCAGGGAAGTGTCGCTCCCCTGAGCGGGTTACGCCAGACTTCCCCGGTTACAGTGGGCACTGTCCGGGGCGACCCACCCTTCCCACGTACTCGTGGGACTGAATATGCTTAATGAAAATTCTTTTAGTAGATTAAGTGGTGGAGAGGATGAGGAGGAGAGAGGCTGCGCGTCTGCGCAGGGTGGTGCCAAGAAGGCATATGGAGTGAAAGACGCGCGGGTCGTTTTGACCCGTTGCGAGTTTACGGAGAGCAACGGCGAAGATCTGCCCGTTGCTTCGAATGTGGAGACTGCTCAAGCCCCATGGCTTCGATCTGAGACGGTGTGCCTGTCAGAATCTGATTCTGACGGCATGACCTGGGAGTCAGTGTCTTCTCACGGCTCCGGGAGGAGGCTGCGCAAGCGGCACATTGAGGAGCGTGAAGGGCAGGGAGACCAGGGTGAATCCTCACCAGCACCCAAGGTCTCGAGCACTCAGCGTGGTAGGGGGCGCCCGCCCACAACAGGGCAATACGTTGGTTTGGCGAAGGCCAAGGCCGAGCTCAACCGGGCGCGGGAAGAAGAGATGCGGCTCGAAGCCGAAAGGGATCTCCAAGAGGAGATCCAAAAAAGGAGGAAGGCGCAGTTCCTCAAGGCGCCAGCACCGGTGCCCGAGGACCGCGACTCACGGCTGGACAATTGTGATGCCGCCGAGCTGGAGGCAATGTTGATGGACTCAGTGGACATTGTTTATGCGGTGGCCACGAAGTCCAAAAACCTAAAGGGCACGTCGGTGAGGGCCCTCAAGGAGGCTGCGGAAACAATAAAGGCGTCCTTTAAGGAAACGCGGGCCCGCACAGTGCCTGAGGAGATGGCCCTTCTGGTAAAGGCCAACGAGCGGCTCGCAGCGGACTTGAAGGAGTTACGACGGGAGATGGCGCAGATGAGGGCAGCCCAAGCTCAAGTGGCTCAGTCATCGGTGCTTGCTCAGGCCCCGGCCCAAACTCCCTGCGGTGAGGAGGCGATGCGGCACATCATGGTGCAAGTCGGCACAATGGTGGACGCCCGCTTTGCCGGAATCGAGGAGAGGCTGATGCCCAGGCAGACCCTGAGGCCCCCTCTGGCGGCAGATCGGAGAAGAGAGGCTGAGGTGCGTCCAGCTGAGTCCTTGACTCAGAGGGACACTCCGGCGCCAAAGCCGAAGCCGGCCCCCGCCCCTGTTAGCGCTGTGGCTCCTGTTGAGGACTGGCAGGTGGTCACGAGGCGGGGAAAGGACAAGAGGCGGGACAAGGTGCGTGCCACTGAAGGGGCAGGACCCACCGAGAAGAAGAGGCCTTCCCCTCCGGCCCAAATCCCTAGGCCGAAGACGCAGCCCCCCAAAGCGGGTGCGGCCAAACTCCGCCCTCCACGGACCGCAGCGGTGGTTATCACACTGCAGAAGTGTGCGGTGGAGAAAGGGGTCACCTACGCCAAGATGCTGGAAGCGGCCAAGGCGAAGGTGAATTTAAGCGAGCTGGGGCTCCCACCGCTGAAGATCAGGGCGGCGGCAACTGGGGCACGAGTGCTGGAGGTTTCCGGTGTGGACAACGCGGCCAAAGCGGACGTCCTTGCTGAGAAGCTCAGGGAGGTGTTCGGAGACGAGGAGAGCGTACGAGTCTCCAGGCCGACTATCACGACTGACCTTAGAGTCAGCGGCTTGGACGATTCCGTCACTCCGCAGGAGCTGGCGGAGGCCTTGGCAGGGAAGGGCGAATGCCATGTGACGGCGTTATCCGTTGGCGCAATACGTCGGGGACAAGCCGGGATGGGCACCGTGTTCGTACGCTGCCCTACCGTGGCCGCAAAGAAGGTGATGGCCAGCGGAGGCCGCGTTTTGGTTGGTTGGGTGGCGGCGCGAGTCAGCATCTTAGATGCAAGACCCCGCCGCTGCTACCGCTGCCTTGAACTGGGCCATATAGCGGCCAAGTGCAAGGCCGAGGTTGACCGCAGCGATGAGTGTTACCGCTGCGGTATAAAGGCCCACAAGGCCAAAGATTGCACCGCTACCCCCCATTGCACCCTATGTGCAGCAGCGGGGAAGCCAGCGGATCACCTCTCCGGGAGCAAGGCATGCGCCAAGTCCCCGTCAAAGACAGGGGTCAGAAGGAAGGCCAACGTGGCTGGGGCTACGGCGCAGCCGTGTCCGCCTGATGAAGGTCCATCGGGACGCATGGAGGAAGGTTAGTTAGTATGGCCCTAACCTTCCTACAGGCGAATATCAACCGATGCGCCGGGGCTCAGGACTTGCTCCTGCAGTCCACGGTGGAGAAGAAGAGGAGCGGGAGAGGGAGAGAGATCCTCTCGCACAGCCGCTCCGGAGGGCGCGGACACGGAGGCGGGCTAATCGAGCCCGCACCCCGTCTCCGCTTCGAGGGCCTGGGGTGTTGGGTGCGGGGGCACCTGGCATCCCCTAACAATGGGTCGTCGAGAGGTGGAGATGCCCCGTGTGTTCCGGGGCATCACACATGAGGTGGCGAGGTCTTGTGAAGACCTCCCAGGAGGAGAGTCTGCCGCTAGGCGGGCAGCGACACCGACGAGGGCTGTGGAGTAATGCGCGAGCGGTCCCATGCCCCTTGTCTTAAGTTGGTGTAGGAGGAACACCCTGGTTTTTTAGTGCGTATGCCGCCTTACGGCGGTGAGTCCCACATAACCACCGTTTCCCCCCGGAACGGTGGTATCCATAAAGGATTTTCCCAGGTTAAAAAAAAAAAAAAAAAAAAAAAAAAAAGGTTAGGTTAGGTTAGGTTAGGTTAGGTTAGGTTGGGCGGGTCTGGGTTTATCCATTAGTAGTTGCTATGCCTAGCTTGCGGCTTCGGTCGCTTGTATTGGATAACTCTTGGCCTTCTTTACTCGGCTCTGGGAGCGAGTAATGAGGCGAATGGCTTTGAGGGAGAGCGCAGGTCGTGTAGATCCTCAAGGCAAGTCTGGTGGGGTCGTTCCTTCTCGCGGTTGCTGCCCGCTATTGGTCTATTTTCATCAGAAATAGACGTAACAGAAACCACCAGGCGCCGGCACTCTGTCGGTGGGGTAGGATGGGTAGGTAGAACGGGATGGGCTGGTGGAGCCGTCCTTTTGTAGGCTAGGGGCCTACAAGAGAGGATAGCCTTTTTAGGCTAGGAGGAGTCGGGAGTCGGGTCTGGCGTGCACTTACCCTGCCGCCGGGCAGGCAGTGGAAGTTTACTTCCCTGCCACCGCCCCAAAATCGTAACCCCGCAACATGGCCGTGGTCATGTTTTGCGACCTGAGCGGGACCGATAGGCCTTGGCTTGGTCGCCCGGGCCGCGAGGAAGACAACCTCTATAAAAAATCACCCGAAGGTAAGCGGCGGCGCAGCGTGAGGCCTGGAAGGCTGAACGGAGTTTCAGTCGCTACTGCGTCCCCCGCCAGGGAAGTGTCGCTCCCCTGAGCGGGTTACGCCAGACTTCCCCGGTTACAGTGGGCACTGTCCGGGGTGACCCACCCTTCCCACGTACTCGTGGGACTGATTATGAATGAAAATTTAAAATCTCTTAGGTTAAGGAAGACGATAGGGAGTGATGAAGATGAGGCTGAATGCGCGTCTGCGCACAGCGACGCCAGTAGGGCGTGTGTAGAAGTAGCGAAGGAGGCGCGCGTGGTGTTAACCCGCTGCGCAGCGATGGAAAGCAATGATGAAAATATGCTCGTTGCTTCATCGACAATGGCGAACCTGTCTGACGCGGACTCTGATGCGAGCTTTCAGACCGTGGCTTCAGGGGAGGTGTCTGAAGGAAGAGACCGTTTTTGGAGAAAGCGTCGGAGATACGACGCGAGCTCGGACTTGGAAGAGGACGAGGAGTCGATGCCCGCGTCGCCAGCTCGGAGAGGACGTGGACGTCCCCCTTCTACGGGGCAGTACGTAGGCCTGGCCAAAGCAAAGGCTGAATTGAACGCGGCGAAAGCTGAGGAGCTTCGGTTGCAGGCTGAAATGGAAATGGCGGATGACATAAGACGGAAAAAGGAGGCGGTAGCTGCCTCTTTCCGTAAATCTCCGGTCTTAGTGTCACGTACACTGAGCAGTGAAGGACAAGAACCACCGGATCTAGCTAGGCTGGTCCTAGATTCGGTGGATACAATTGAAAAGGTTGCGAAAACATCTAGCAACCTTAAAGGGACGTACGTAAGAGCCCTAAAAGACGCGGTGGAGACGATCAAAGTTTCCTTTCAAGAGTTGCGTTCACGCACAATGTCGGAGGAGGTTACCCGATTGGAGGCAGCCAACAAGCGGCTCGCGGGCGAGTTGGCCGAGATGAGGAAAGAGTTAGCCCAGATGCGGCAGCTGGCGCAGCAGCGTGATAAGGCGCCAGCTCCGACGGCAACTCAGCCCCAAACAATTGAGGAAATAGTGCGTGTCGTCATGGACCAATGTGGGACCATGATGAACGCAAGACTGGAAGGACTAGAGGAGCGGTTGCTCCCTGAGAAGCGCCTGCGGCCCCCATTAGCTGCAGATAAAAAGAAATCTATGGTGCCGAAGGCCCCTGCAGTCACGGTTGCTGCTCCTCGCTCGGGGGGCCACTCGCAGATGGAGATGGTAACGGATGATGCTCCTGTAGCCATTAATAAAGAGACAGCCAAAGAGTCTCAGAAAGCTCAAGCTAAAGAGACTCGAAAGGCAAAGGGGAAACCCAAACCGGCAGTGACTGAGCCGCGGCTGTTGCCTCCGCAGCCCCAATCCATGGATGAGGGGTGGAATGTGGTGGCTCGGAAAGGCACGAACAAAAAGAAGGCTGACAAGAAGGCACCAAGCGCTCAAGTGGCCTCACAGAAGGTGACAAATGCTCGTGCAAAACCAGTGAAGAAGCCAGCCAAGCTCCGTCCCCCTCGCTCAGCAGCGGTCATGCTGACTTTGAAGCCGGATGCAGTAGAGCGCGGCGTCACTTATGAGAAAGTGCTTGCCGAGGCCAAGCAGCACATTGATCTTAAGGATCTCGGCATACCTGCAGGCTTAAAGTTCCGTACTGCAGCTACTGGTGCTCGACTTCTGGAGGTGCCCGGTGCCTCTAGTGCAGAAAAAGCCACTGCACTGGCTAAGAAACTCGGAGAGTCCCTTGGAGAGGAGGTGGTTCGGATCACCAGGCCCGAGAAATGCGTTGAACTCCGCATAACGGGCCTGGATGACTCGGCTACCAGGGAGGAAGTAGCAGCAGCCGTGGCTGATGTGGGCGGTTGCGCAAAAGAAGCCATCAGAACGGGAGAAATAATTCGTTCTCCGGGCAGACAAGGAGGAGGTACGATCTGGCTGCGATGCCCAATTGCCGCAGCCAAGAAAGTTTCAGAAGGAAGGCTTTTGGTAGGCTGGGTCTCAGTTCAGGCTAAAATCCTGGAGCCCCGTCCGCTAAGATGCTTCAGGTGCCTGGAGCTTGGTCACATGGGCTCTAAATGCACCACGGACGTTGACCGAAGCAGTTTCTGCTTCTGCTGTGGTAAGCCAGGACACAAGGCGGCTCAATGCTCTGCTGATCCGCACTGCCCTGTATGTGATGCGGCAAACAAAGCGGCGAATCACCGTATTGGTGGTAAAGCTTGTTTCGCCAGGCCCCCCAAGAAGGGTAGAAGGAGAGAAAAGTTGGCTAGTGAAGGCCTTAGGGCCCCCTCGCAGCTGACTCAGCGTCCAGCGACGCAAGAGGAGGATCTCATGGACACCAATATTTAGTATGGCGACCAAATTTCTACAGGCGAACATCAACCACTCTGCCGGAGCTCAGGATCTTTTGCTCCAGAGCATGGCGGAGCGGTTGATCCAGGTGGCGGTGGTGAGCGAGCCCTACGAGGTCCGACCTAGGTCTGACTGGGTTGGGGACCTCGACGGCCTGGTGGCAATCACCACGCAATCGCCGGCTCACTCCCCCCCTCTTGAAGACGTGGTGAGGGGTAGGGGTTTCGTGGTGGCTAGGGTGGGCCAGGCCGTCATCGTGGGGGTGTACCACTCCCCGAACCGGCCGATTCGCGAGCTAGAGACTCTCCTCGGCGAGGTGGGGACCTTGATTGGTCAGACCCGCCCGCGCCCCGTCCTCGTCCTCGGGGACCTCAACGCCAAATCAGCGGCGTGGGGGTCGCCGGTGACGAACGCGCGGGGCGGTGTCGTGCTAGAGTGGATGGCCGAGGTGGGCCTCTGCGTTGTAAACCGGGGATCGGAAAGCACCTGCGTCCGGCGGAACGGTGAGTCGATCGTCGACTTGACGCTCGTCACCCCAGACATCGCTTGCCGTATTCGCGACTGGCAGGTGCTAGTAGACGTGATAACGCTGTCCGATCACCGGTACATCCGGTTCAGCGTCTCCCCGACTCGAACGGATGAGGTGAGAGAGGTAGGTGGCGAGATAGGTCCGCGATGGGCCCTGAAGCGCCTCAACGCCGAAGTGCTGAAGGAGGCGGCCCTCGTCGAAGTGTGGAACGGCACTCCTCAGGAGCCGGATCCGGTAGACCCGGACGCGATGGCGGACAGGCTGTGCGAGGCATTGTCGCGCGTCTGCGACGCTGCGATGCCGCGCGCGCGAGCCCCGCAGCCGAGACGCCAAGTCTATTGGTGGACGGAGGAGATTGCAGAACTTCGGAGAAGATGCGTGACGAGGCGCCGGCTATACCAGCGGTATCGGAGACGAAGGCGGCGAGAGACTGAGGAGAGCGAGTCTCTTTTCGCCGCCTACAGAGAGGCTTCTGGGGCCCTTCGCGTCGCGATAGTCGAGGCTAAGAGGCGAGCCTGGGAGCAGCTACTGGAGGGGCTTGAGCGCGACCCATGGGGCCGCCCGTACAAGTGGGCGAGGCAAAAGCTTCGTCCTTGGGCTCTCCCCATCACAGCCTCGCTCCAACCACTGGTGCTACAGAGAGTGGTCGATGGCTTGTTCCCCGGTGCTCCGGGGGCCGAGTTCGCGCCACCCATGACTTCGGCTGGTCTCGCCGAAGAAGAGGAGAGTGAGTTTGTCCCTATCTCTGAGGGTGAGCTGGGTGCGGCGGTGCTCAGGATGAGGGCCAAGAACACGGCACCTGGGCCTGACGGCATACCGGGTCGAGCGTGGGCCCTCTCCTTGAAGCACTTGGGACCCGCATTGAAGGATCTATTCGATAGGTGCCTCTTGGAAGGAAGATTCCCCAGACGATGGAGAAGGGGCAAACTCGTCCTCCTGAGGAAAGAGGGTCGTCCCGCGGACGAGCCCTCGGGCTATCGCCCGATTGTGCTGCTTGACGAGGCAGGCAAGCTATTGGAGAGAGTAGTGGCTGCCCGCCTGGTCAGGCACCTAGAGACGGTGGGACCGGATCTGGCGCCTAACCAGTTCGGCTTCCGGAGAGGTCGCTCGACGATTGACGCCATATCTCTCGTCCGCGACCTCTCCGAGGAGGCGTGCTCCAGTGGCGGCGTGTTGGTGGCCATATCGTTGGACATCTCCAATGCATTCAATACGCTGCCCTGGAGCACGATACACGCCGGTCTGGGGTACCACAAGGTGCCCCAGTACCTGCGAAGACTCGTCGGGGACTATCTCTCAGATCGGGAGGTAGTCTTCCCGACGACTCGCGGGGCGGGAAGTAGTCCCATGACGCGCGGTGTTCCGCAGGGATCGGTTCTTGGCCCTCTCCTGTGGAACGTCGGATACGATTGGGTTCTCCGGGGGGCAAGCCTGCGTGGCGTTAGCGTGGTATGCTACGCCGATGATACGTTGGTTGCCGCCCGGGGAAGCGACTATAGAGAGGCTGCGATCCTGGCCACAGCCGGAGTCGCTACGGTCGTCGCAAGGATCCGGATGCTGGGTCTGCAGGTGGCGCTCCACAAATCTGAGGCCATATGTTTTCATGGTCCCCGGCTGAAACCACCTGCAGACTCCACCATAGTGGTGGGCGGAATTTCCATCCCCGTCGGGACGACACTGAAGTATCTTGGTGTCGTCCTCGACGGCAGATGGAACTTCAAGGAGCACGTGCGGCGGCTGTCCCCCAAAATCTTGGGGACAGCCGGCGCACTAAGTCGCCTGCTCCCGAATATCGGGGGCTGCGAAGTGAGCTGCCGCCGCCTCTATACAGCGGTGGTAAGCTCTATGGCCTTGTATGGCGCCCCGATATGGGCGGGAAAGCTCGATCGGCAGACCACTGCCGTGCTGATTGGAGCTCAACGAGTGATGGCGGTGAGGGTGTGCAGGGGGTATCGCACACTCTCTCACGAAGTAGCATGCGTGCTCGCAGGCTCGCTCCCGTGGGACCTTGAGGCCGAAGTTCTGGCTTCGGTCTACTGGCGCAGAGCGCAGGCGCGGGAGCGGGACGAGCGACTGGCGCCGCAGGAGGTGGCGCACTGGCGCAATCAGGCCAGGGTGTCCGCCATCGCCACGTGGAGGGAGCGGCTCCTGGCGGGGCAGATGCAGAGGGGGCAGAGCGCCCGAAGGCTCCTGGAGGTGATCAGCCCAGTACTGGAGGAGTGGGTCCGCAGGAAGCATGGGAGTCTTTCCTTCCGACTGACGCAGGTCCTCTCGGGACATGGTTGTTTCGGGAGGTACCTACATCGCGTTGCCCGAAGGGAAGACTCCCCAGCTTGCCATCAGTGTGGACATGCGGAGGATACGGCGCAACATGCGCTGGAGGCATGCCCGGGTGGAGGAGAACCGCGGCAGACATTGGTTGCGGTCGTAGGGACTGACCTCTCCCTGTCGGCCATAATTCTAAAAATGGTCGATGAGCAGAGGTCGTGGGAGGCGGTGGCCTCATTCTGTGAGGAAGTCATCTCACAGAGGGAGGAAGAGGAGCGGGAGAGGGAGAGAGATCCTCTCGCTCAGCCGCTCCGGAGGGCGCGGACACGGAGGCGGGCTAATCGAGCCCGCACCCCGTCTCCGCTCCGAGGGCCTGGGGTGTTGGGTGCGGGGGCACCTGGCATCCCCTAATAATAGGTCATCGAGAGGTGGAGATGCCCCCCATGTGTTCCGGGGCATCACACACGAGGTGGGGGAAGACCCCAGGAGGTGAGTCTGCCACAAGGCGGGCAGCGACACTGACGAGGGCTGTGGAGTAATGCGCGAGCGGTCCCATGCCCCTCGTCTTAAGTTGGTGTAGGAGGAACACCCTGGTTTTTTTTTAGTGCGTATGCCGCCTTACGGCGGTGAGTCCCACATAACCACCGTTTTCCCCCCGGAACGGTGGTATCCATAAAGGATTTTCCCAGGTAAAAAAAAAAAAAAAAAAAAAAAAAAAAAAAAAAAAAAAAAAAAAAGGTTAGGTTAGGTTAGGTTAGGTTAGGTTAGGTTAGGTTAGGTTAGGTTAGGTTAGGTTAGGTTCCGCGGACCTGCTGGGTTGTCCCAGTGGGTGGGGAGGTGTACCCCAACGCGGCGCGTCCCCGGGTGGCGGATAGGGGAACGGCTCCCAGAAATGGGAGTTACCGGTTTACCGGCGCGGACCAAACACTGGGGGGGAACCATCGGGATCAGTGGAGGGCCAAACCCCGCAACATGGTCGTGGTCATGTTTCGCGATCTGAGCGGGGCCGATAGGCGGACACGCCCTTTTCAGGGCGCGTTGTTGGAGGAGGCGAGCACGCCCTTTTCAGGGCGCTCCCTCAAAACTTGCAGGGGAGCTCACCCCTAGTGAAAAAAGAGACGACGATGTGGAGCATTGGAGTTGACTAGTATGGATCTAAGCAGTTGTGAATTTGGTCCCCAGGTGGGTCCCCGAAAGGGGGAATCCCACCCCTCTACCTCGTCCGAGGTAGAGGGCTGCCCCTCGTACTCTGGGGGGGGCAGCGACTGCTTCGTAGCCAGGCAATCCGCCCGGCTTCGTGAACACAAATATGGCAAAATTCTGACACTGGACACTGATTTGGCAAGCGATACGGACAACGTTGATATGGAGGTGGAAGCATGCGCCCCGAAGGCGTGTGTTGACACCGCTGACCCTGGCCTGAATAAGGACACCGAGGTGGCATGTGAGGTGAAGGATGCACGGGTAGTGTTAACCCGCTGCGAGGTGGTGGAAAGCAACGGCGAAGATCTGCTCGTTGCTTCGAATGTGGAGGCGACTCAAGCCCCATGGCTTCGAACTCAGACGGTGTGCCTGTCAGAATCTGATTCTGACGGCATGACCTGGGAGACCGTGTCGTCTCACGGCTCCGGAAGGAGGCTGCGCAAGCGGCATATTGAGGAGCAGGAAGGGCAGGGAGACCAGGGTGAATTCTCACCGTCACCCAAGGTCTCGAGCGCTCGGCGTGGTAGGGGGCGCCCGCCCACAACAGGGGAATACGTCGGGCTGGCGAAGGCCAAGGCCGAGCTCAACCGGGCGCGGGAAGATGAGATGCGGCTCACAGCTGAAAAGGAGCTCCAAGAGGAGATACAAAAAAGGAGGAAGGCGCAATTCCTCAAGGTGCCAGCATCGGTGCCCGAGGACCGCGGCTCACGGCTGGGCAGCTGCGATGCCGCCGAGCTGGAAGCAATGCTGATGGACTCAGTGGACATCGTGTATGCGGTGGCCACGAAGTCCAAAAACCTAAAGGGCACGTCGGTGAGGGCCCTCAAGGAGGCCGCGGACACGATAAGGGCGTCCTTCAAGGAAACGCGGGCCCGCACAATACCTGAGGAGATGGCCCTTCTGGTAAAGGCCAACGAGCGGCTCGCGGCGGACCTTAAGGAGCTGCGGCGGGAGATGGCGCAGATGAGGGCTGCCCAAGCTCAAGTGAATCCGACCTCGATGCCCGCTCAGGCCCCAGCCCAAGCCCCCTGCGGTGAGGACGCAATGCGGCACATCATGGTGCAAGTCGGTACAATGGTGGACGCCCGCTTTGCCGGAATCGAGGAGAGGCTGATGCCCAGGCAGACCCTGAGGCCCCCTCTGGCGGTAGATCGGAGAAGAGAGGCTGAGGTGCGTCCAGCTGAGTCCTTGACTCAGAGGGACACTCCGGCGCCAAAGCCGGGAACAAAAGCGGTTCCAAAGCCGAAGCCGGCCCCCGCCCCTGTTAGCGCTGTGGCTCCTGTTGAGGATTGGCAGGTGGTCAAGAGGCGGGGAAAGGACAAGAGGCGGGACAAGGTGCGTGCCACGGAAGGGGCAGGACCCACCGAGAAGAAGAGGCCTCCCCCCCCTCCGGCCCAAATCCCTAAGCCGAAGACGCAGTCCCCCAAAGCGGGTGCGGCCAAACTCCGCCCTCCACGGACCGCAGCGGTGGTTATCACACTGCAGAAGAGTGCGGTGGAGAAAGGGGTCACCTACGCCAAGATGCTGGAAGCGGCCAAGGCGAAGGTGAATTTAAGCGAGCTGGGGCTCCCACCGCTGAAGATCAGGGCGGCGGCTACTGGGGCGCGAGTGCTGGAGGTTTCCGGTGTGGACAACGCGGCCAAAGCGGACGTCCTTGCTGAGAAGCTCAGGGAGGTGTTCGGAGACGAGGAGAGTGTACGAGTCTCCAGGCCGACAATAACAACAGACCTTCGTGTCAGCGGCCTGGACGATTCCGTCACTCCGCAGGAGCTGGCGGAGGCCTTGGCCAGGAAGGGCGAATGCCATGTGACGGCGCTTTCCGTTGGCGCAATACGCCGGGGCCAAGCCGGGATGGGCACCGTGTTCGTGCGTTGCCCCACCGCGGCCGCAAAGAAGGTGATGGTCAGCGGAGGCCGCGTTTTGGTAGGCTGGGTGGCGGCGCGAGTCAGCATCTTAGAGGCAAGACCCCGCCGCTGCTACCGCTGCCTTGAACTGGGCCATATAGCGGCCAAGTGCAGGGCCGAGGTTGACCGCAGCGATGAGTGTTACCGCTGCGGTATAAAAGCCCACAAGGCCAAAGATTGCACCGCCGCCCCCAACTGCACCCTATGTGCAGCAGCAGGGAAGCCGGCGGATCACCTCTCCGGGAGCAAGGCATGCGCCAAGTCCCCGTCAAAGACAGGGGTCAGAAGGAAGGCCAACGTGGCTGGGGCTACGGCGCAGCCGCGTCCGCCTGATGAAGGTCCATCGGGACGCATGGAGGAAGGTTAGTTAGTATGGCCCTAACCTTCCTACAGGCGAATATCAACCGATGCGCTGGGGCTCAGGACTTGCTCCTGCAGTCCATGGCGGAGAAGAAGAGGAGCGGGAGAGGGAGAGAGATCCTCTCGCACAGCCGCTCCGGAGGGCGCGGACACGGAGGCGGGCTAATCGAGCCCGCACCCCGTCTCCGCTTCGAGGGCCTGGGGTGTTGGGTGCGGGGGCACCTGGCATCCCCTAACAATGGGTCGTCGAGAGGTGGAGATGCCCCGTGTGTTCCGGGGCATCACACATGAGAAGGCGAGGTCTTGTGAAGACCTCCCAGGAGGAGAGTCTGCCGCTAGGCGGGCAGCGACACCGACGAGGGCTGTGGAGTAATGCGCGAGCGGTCCCATGCCCCTCGTCTTAAGTTGGTGTAGGAGGAACACCCTGGTTTTTTAGTGCGTATGCCGCCTTACGGCGGTGAGTCCCACATAACCACCGTTTCCCCCCGGAACGGTGGTATCCATAAAGGATTTTCCCAGGTAAAAAAAAAAAAAAAAAAAAAAAAAAAAAAAAGGTTAGGTTAGGTTAGGTTAGGTTAGGTTGGGCGGGTCTCCGCGGACCTGCTGGGTTGTCCCAGTGGGTGGGGAGGTGTACCCCAACGCGGCGCGTCCCCGGGTGGCGGATAGGGGAACGGCTCCCAGAAATGGGAGTTACCGGTTTACCGGCGCGGACCAAACACTGGGGGGGAAATGGGGAGGCTCCTCCGCGCGTCCCTCTGATTAGCAGATGGCGCAGTGGATGGAGTCGAGATGGGCTGGTGGAGCCGTCTCTGGAGGTGGAGGTAGGATGGGAAGTCGGGATGGGCTGGTGGAGCCGTCCCAGAGAGGATAGCCTTTTCAGGCTAGGAGGAGTCGGGAGTCGGGTCTGGCGTGCACTTACCCTGCCGCCGGGCAGGCAGTGGGAGTTTACTTCCCTGCCACCGCCCCAAAATCGTAACCCGCAACATGGCCGTGGTCATGTTTTGCGACCTGAGCGGGACCGATAGGCCTTGGCTTGGTCGCCCGGGCCGCGAGGAAGACAACCTCTATAAAAAATTACCCGAAGGTAAGCGGCGGCGCAGCGTGAGGCCTGGAAGGCTGAACGGAGTTTCAGTCGCTACTGCGTCCCCCGCCAGGGAAGTGTCGCTCCCCTGAGCGGGTTACGCCAGACTTCCCCGGTTACAGTGGGCACTGTCCGGGGTGACCCACCCTTCCCACGTACTCGTGGGACTGATTATGAATGAAAATTTAAAATCTCTTAGGTTAAGGAAGACGATAGGGAGTGATGAAGATGAGGCTGAATGCGCGTCTGCGCACAGCGACGCCAGTAGGGCGTGTGTAGAAGTAGCGAAGGAGGCGCGCGTGGTGTTAACCCGCTGTGCAGCGATGGAAAGCAATGATGAAGATATGCTCGTTGCTTCATCGACAATGGCGAACCTGTCTGACGCGGACTCTGATGCGAGCTTTCAGACCGTGGCTTCAGGGGAGGTGTCTGAAGGAAGAGACCGTTTTTGGAGAAAGCGTCGGAGATACGACGCGAGCTCGGACTTGGGAGAGGACGAGGAGTCGATGCCCGCGTCGCCAGCTCGGAGAGGACGTGGACGTCCCCCTTCTACGGGGCAGTACGTAGGCCTGGCCAAAGCAAAGGCTGAATTGAACGCGGCGAAAGCTGAGGAGCTTCGGTTGCAGGCTGAAATGGAAATGGCGGATGACATAAGGCGGAAAAAGGAGGCGGTAGCTGCCTCTTTCCGTAAATCGCCGGTCTTAGTGTCACGTACACTGAGCAGTGAAGGACAAGAACCACCAGATCTAGCTAGACTGGTCCTAGATTCGGTGGATACAATTGAAAAGGTTGCTAAAACATCTAGCAACCTTAAAGGGACGTACATTAGAGCCCTAAAGGACGCGGTGGAGACAATTAAAGTTTCCTTCCAAGAGTTACGTTCACGCACAATGTCGGAGGAGGTTGTCCGATTGGAGGCAGCCAACAAGCGGCTCGCGGGCGAGTTGGCCGAGATGAGAAAAGAGTTGGCCCAGATGCGGCAGCTAGCGCAGCAGCGTGATCAGGCGCCAGCTCCAACGGCAACTCAGCCCCAAACAATTGAAGAAATAGTGCGCGTCGTCATGGACCAATGTGGGACCATGATGAACGCAAGATTGGAAGGACTAGAGGAGCGGTTGCTCCCTGAGAAGCGCCTGCGGCCCCCATTAGCTGCAGATAAAAAGAGAACTATGGTGCCGATGGCCCCTGCAGTCACGGTTGCTGCTCCTCGCTCGGGGGGCAACTCGCAGATGGAGAGGGTAATGGATGATGCTCCGGTAGCCATTAATAAAGAGACAGCCAAAGAGTCTCAGAAAGCTCAAGCTAAAGAGACTCGAAAGGCAAAGGGGAAACCCAAAACAGGAGTGAATGAGCCGCGGTTGTTTCCTCCGCAGCCCCAATCCATGGATGAGGGGTGGAATGTGGTGGCTCGGAAAGGCACGAACAAAAAGAAGGCTGCCAAGAAGGCACCAAGCGATCAGGTGTCCTCACAGAAAGTGGCAAGTGCTCGTGCACAACCAAAGAAGAAGCAGGCGAAGCTCCGCCCTCCACGGTCGGCAGCGGTCATGTTGACTCTGAAGCCAGATGCAGTAGATCGCGGCGTCACTTACGAGAAAGTGCTTGCCGAGGCCAAGCAGCACATTGATCTAAAGGACCTTGGCATACCAGCGGGCTTAAAGTTCCGTACTGCAGCTACTGGCGCTCGACTTCTGGAGGTGCCCGGTGCCTCGAGTGCAGAAAAAGCCAATGCTCTGGCTAAAAAATTGGGAGAGTCCCTTGGAGAGGAAGTGGTTCGGATCACCAGGCCTGAGAAATGCGTTGAACTCCGCATAACGGGCCTGGATGACTCGGCTACCAAGGAGGAAGTAGCAGCAGCCGTGGCTGATGTGGGCGGTTGCGCAAAAGAAGCCATCAGAACGGGAGAAATAATTCGTTCTCCGGGCAGACAAGGAGGTGGTACGATCTGGCTGCGATGCCCAATTGCCGCAGCCAAGAAAGTTTCAGAAGGGAGGCTTTTGGTAGGCTGGGTCTCAGTTCAGGCTAAAATCCTGGAGTCCCGACCGCTAAGATGCTTCAGGTGCCTAGAGCTTGGTCACATGGGCGCTAAATGCACCGCGGACGTTGACCGAAGCAGTTTCTGCTTCTGCTGTGGTAAGCCGGGACACAAGGCGGCTCAATGCTCTGCTGATCCGCATTGCCCTGTGTGTGATGCGGCAAACAAAGCGGCGAATCACCGTATTGGTGGTAAAGCTTGTTTCGCCAGGCCCCCCAAGAAGGGTCGAAGGAGAGGAAAGTTGGTAAGTGACGGCCCCAGGGCCCCCTCGCAGCTGACTCAGTGTCCAGTGACGCAAGAGGAGGATCTCATGGACACCAATATTTAGTATGGCGACCAAATTTCTACAGGCGAACATCAACCACTCTGCCAGAGCTCAGGATCTTTTGCTCCAAAGCATGGCGGAGCGGTTGATCCAGGTGGCGGTGGTGAGCGAGCCCTACGAGGTCCGACCTAGGTCTGACTGGGTTGGGGACCTCGACGGCCTGTTGGCAATCACCACGCAATCGCCGGCTCACTCCCCCCCTCTTGAAGACGTGGTGAGGGGTAGGGGTTTTGTGGTGGCTAGGGTGGGCCAGGCCGTCATCGTGGGGGTGTACCACTCCCCGAACCGGCCGATTTGCGAGCTAGAGACTCTCCTCGGCGAGGTGGGGACCTTGATTGGTCAGACCCGCCCGCGCCCCGTCCTCGTCCTCGGGGACCTCAACGCCAAATCAGCGGCGTGGGGGTCGCCGGTGACGAACGCGCGGGGCGGTGTCGTGCTAGAGTGGATGGCCGAGGTGGGCCTCTGCGTTGTAAACCGGGGATCGGAAAGCACCTGCGTCCGGCGGAATGGTGAGTCGATCGTCGACTTGACGCTCGTCACCCCAGACATCGCTTGCCGTATTCGCGACTGGCAGGTGCTAGTAGACGTGGTAACGCTGTCCGATCACCGGTACATCCGGTTCAGCGTCTCCCCGACTCGAACGGATGAGGTGAGAGAGGTAGGTGGCGAGATAGGTCCGCGATGGGCCCTGAAGCGCCTCAACGCCGAAGTGCTGAAGGAGGCGGCCCTCGTCGAAGTGTGGAACGGCACTCCTCAGGAGCCGGATCCGGTAGACCCGGACGCGATGGCGGACAGGCTGTGTGAGGCATTGTCGCGCGTCTGCGACGCTGCGATGCCGCGCGCGCGAGCCCCGCAGCCGAGACGCCAAGTCTATTGGTGGACGGAGGAGATTGCCGAACTTCGAAGAAGATGCGTGACGAGGCGCCGGCTATACCAACGGTATCGGAGACGAAGGCGGCGAGAGACTGAGGAGAGCGAGTCTCTTTACGCCGCCTACAGAGAGGCTTCTGGGGCCCTTCGCGTCGCGATAGTCGAGGCTAAGAGGCGAGCCTGGGAGCAGCTGCTGGAGGGGCTTGAGTGCGACCCATGGGGCCGCCCGTACAAGTGGGCGAGGCAAAAGCTTCGTCCCTGGGCTCCCCCCATCACAGCCTCGCTCCAACCGCCGGTGCTCCAGAGAGTGGTCGATGGCTTGTTCCCCGGTGCTCCGGGGGCCGAGTTCGCGCCACCCATGACTTCGGCCGATCTCGCCGAAGAAGAGGAGAGTGAGTTTGTCCCTATCTCTGAGGGTGAGCTGGGTGCGGCGGTGCTCAGGATGAGGGCCAAGAACACGGCACCTGGGCCTGACGGCATACCGGGTCGAGCGTGGGCCCTCTCCTTGAAGCACTTGGGACCCGCCTTGAAGGATCTATTCGATAGGTGCCTCTTGGAAGGAAGATTCCCCAGGCGATGGAGAAGGGGCAAACTCGTCCTCCTGAGGAAAGAGGGTCGTCCCGCGGACGAGCCCTCGGGCTATCGCCCGATTGTGCTGCTTGACGAGGCGGGCAAGCTATTGGAGAGAGTAGTGGCTGCCCGCCTGGTCAGGCACCTCGAGACGGTGGGACCGGATCTGGCGCCTAACCAGTTCGGCTTCCGGAGAGGTCGCTCGACGATTGACGCCATATCTCTCGTCCGCGACCTCTCCGAGGAGGCGTGCTCCAGTGGCGGCGTGTTGGTGGCCATATCGTTGGACATCTCCAATGCATTCAACACGCTGCCCTGGAGCACGATACACGCCGGTCTGGGGTACCACAAGGTGCCCCAGTACCTGCGAAGACTCGTCGGGGACTATCTCTCAGATCGGGAGGTAGTCTTCCCGACGACTCGCGGGGCGGGAAGTAGTCCCATGACGCGCGGTGTTCCGCAGGGGTCGGTTCTTGGCCCTCTCCTGTGGAACGTCGGATACGATTGGGTTCTCCGGGGGGCAAGCCTGCGTGGCGTTAGCGTGGTATGCTACGCCGATGATACGTTGGTTGCCGCCCGGGGAAGCGACTATAGAGAGGCTGCGATCCTGGCCACAGCCGGAGTCGCTACGGTCGTCGCAAGGATCCGGATGCTGGGTCTGCAGGTGGCGCTCCACAAATCTGAGGCCATATGTTTTCATGGTCCCCGGCGGAAACCACCTGCAGACTCCACCATAGTGGTGGGCGGAATTTCCATCCCCGTCGGGACGACACTGAAGTATCTTGGTGTCGTCCTCGACGGCAGATGGAACTTCAAGGAGCACGTGCGGCGGCTGTCCCCCAAAATCTTGGGGACAGCCGGCGCACTAAGTCGCCTGCTTCCGAATATCGGGGGCTGCGAAGTGAGCTGCCGCCGCCTCTATACAGCGGTGGTAAGCTCTATGGCCTTGTATGGCGCCCCGATATGGGCGGGAAAGCTCGATCGGCAGACCACTGCCGTGCTGATTGGAGCTCAACGAGTGATGGCGGTGAGGGTGTGCAGGGGGTATCGCACACTCTCTCACGAAGTAGCATGCGTGCTCGCAGGCTCGCTCCCGTGGGACCTTGAAGCCGAAGTTCTGGCTTCGGTCTACGGGCGCAGAGCGCAGGCGCAGGAGCGGGAGGAGCGACCGGCGCCGCAGGAGGTGGCACACTGGCGCAATCAGGCCAGAGTGTCTGCTATTGCCATATGGAGGGAGCGTCTCCTAAATAGGCAGGTGCAGAGGGGGCAGAGTGCCCGTCGACTACTGGAGGCGGTCAGCCCAGTACTGGAGGAGTGGGTCAGCAGGAAGCACGGAAGTCTTTCGTTTAGACTGACGCAGGTCCTCTCGGGACATGGTTGTTTCGGGAGGTACCTACATCGCGTCGCCCGAAGGGAAGACTCCCCGGCTTGCCACCAATGTGGTCATGTGGAGGACACAGCGCAGCATGCGCTGGAGGCATGTCCGGGAGGAGCTGAACCGCGGCAATCATTGGTCGCGGTCGTAGGGACTGACCTCTCCCTGTCGGCCATAATTCCAAAAATGGTCGATGAGCAGAGGTCATGGGAGGCGGTGGCCTCATTCTGTGAGGAAGTCATCTCACAGAGGGAGGAAGAGGAGCGGGAGAGGGAGAGAGATCCTCTCGCTCAGCCGCTCCGGAGGGCGCGGACACGGAGGCGGGCTAATCGAGCCCGCACCCCGTCTCCGCTCCGAGGGCCTAGGGTGTTGGGTGCGGGGGCACCTGGCATCCCCTAATAATAGGTCATCGAGAGGTGGAGATGCCCCCCATGTGTTCCGGGGCATCACACACGAGGTTGGGGAAGACCCCAGGAGGTGAGTCTGCCGCAAGGCAGGCAGCGACACTGACGAGGGCTGTGGAGTAATGCGCGAGCGGTCCCATGCCCCTCGTCTTAAGTTGGTGTAGGAGGAACACCCTGGTTTTTTAGTGCGTATGCCGCCTTACGGCGGTGAGTCCCACATAACCACCGTTTCCCCCCGGAACGGTGGTATCCATAAAGGATTTTCCCAGGTAAAAAAAAAAAAAAAAAAAAAAAAAAAAAAAAAAAAAAAAAAAAAAAGGTTGGGCGGGTCTGGGTTTATCCATTAGTAGTTGCTATGCCTAGCTTGCGGCTTCGGTCGCTTGTATTGGATAAATCTTGGCCTTCTTTACTCGGCTCTGGGAGCGAGTAATGAGGCGAATGGCTTTGAGGGAGAGCGCAGGTCGTGTAGATCCTCAAGGCAAGTCTGGTGGGGTCGTTCCTTCTCGCGGTTGCTGCCCGCTATTGGTCTATTTCCATCAGAAATAGACGTAACAGAAACCACCAGGCGCCGGCACTCTGTCGGTGGGGTAGGATGGGTAGGTAGGACGGGATGGGCTGGTGGAGCCGTCCCTTTGTAGGCTAGGTCCCTACAAGAGCGGATAGCCTTTTTAGGCTAGGAGGAGTCGGGATTCGGGCTTGGCGTGCACTTACCCTGCCGCCGGGCAGGCAGTGGGAGTTTACTTCCCTGCCACCGCCCCAAAATCGTAACCCCGCAACATGGTCGCAGTCATGTTTTGCGATCTGAGCGGGACCGATAGGCCCTGGCTTGGTCGCCCGGGCCGCGAGGAAGACAACCTCTATAAAAAATCACCCGAAGGTAAGCGGCGGCGCAGCGTGAGGCCTGGAAGGCTGAACGGAGTTTCAGTCGCTACTGCGTCCCCCGCCAGGGAAGTGTCGCTCCCCTGAGCGGGTTACGCCAGACTTCCCCGGTTACAGTGGGCACTGTCCGGGGCGACCCACCCTTCCCACGTACTCGTGGGACTGAATATGGCAAAATTTTTTGAAAATTCTTTTAGGTTAAGTGATGGAGAGGAGGAAGTGGAAAGAGAGTGCGCGTCTGCGCAGAGTGGTGCCGAGAAGGCGTGTGAGGTGAAAGATGCGCGGGTCGTTTTGACCCGTTGCGAGTTGACGGAGAGCAACGGCGAAGATCTGCCCGTTGCTTCGAATGTGGAGGCTACTCAAGCCCCATGGCTCCGAACTGAGACGGTCTGCCTGTCAGAATCTGATTCTGACGGCATGACCTGGGAGACAGTGTCGTCTCACGGCTCCGGGAGGAGGCTGCGCAAGCGGCATATTGAGGAGCAGGAAGGGCACGGAGACCAGGGTGAATCCTCACCGGCACCCAAGGTCTCGAGCGCTCGGCGTGGTAGGGGGCGCCCGCCCACAACAGGGCAATACGTTGGGCTGGCGAAGGCCAAGGCCGAGCTCAACCAGGCGCGGGAAGAAGAGATGCGGCTCGAAGCCGAAAGGAATCTCCAAGAGGAGATCCAAAAAAGGAGGAAGGCGCAGTTCCTCAAGGCGCCAGCACCGGTGCCCGAGGACCGCGACTCACGGCTAGGCAATTTTGATGCCGCCGAGCTGGAGGCAATGTTGATGGACTCAGTGGACATCGTTTATGCGGTGGCCACGAAGTCCAGAAACCTAAAGGGCACGTCGGTGAGGGCCCTCAAGGAGGCTGCGGACACAATAAAGGCGTCCTTCAAGGAAACGCGGGCCCGCACAATGCCTGAGGAGATGTCACTTCTGGTGAAGGCCAACGAGCGGCTTGCGGCGGACTTGAAGGAGTTACGACGGGAGATGGCGCAGATGAGGGCAGCCCAAGTTCAAGTGGCTCCGTCCACTGTGCCTGCTCAGGCCCCGGCCCAAACTCCCTGCGGTGAGGAGGCAATGCGGCACATCATGGTGCAAGTCGGCACAATGGTGGACGCCCGCTTTGCCGGAATAGAGGAGAGGCTAATGCCCAGGCAGATCCTGAGGCCCCCTCTGGCCGCAGATCGGCGAAGGGAGGCTGAGGTGCGTCCAGCTGAGTCCTTGACTCAGAGGGACACTCCGGCGCCAAAGCCGGGAACAAGAGCGGCTCCAAAGCCGAAGCCGGCCCCCGCCCCTGCTAGCGCTGCGGCTCCTGTTGAGGACTGGCAGGTGGTCACGAGGCGGGGAAAGGACAAGAGGCGGGACAAGGTGCGTGCAACGGAAAGGGCAGGACCCAACGAGAAGAAGAGGCCTCCCCCTCCAGCCCAAATCCCTAGGCCGAAGACGCAGCCCCCCAAAGCGGGTGCGGCCAAACTCCGCCCTCCGCGGACCGCAGCCGTGGTCATCACGCTGCAGGAGAGTGCGGTTGAGAAAGGCATCACCTACGCCAAGATGCTGGAAGCGGCCAAGGCGAAGGTGAAGTTGAGCGAGCTGGGGCTCCCGCCGCTGAAGATCAGGGCGGCGGCTACTGGGGCACGAGTGCTGGAGGTTTCCGGTGCGGACAACGCGGCCAAAGCGGACGTCCTTGCCGAAAAGCTCAGGGAGGTGTTCGGAGGCGAGGAAGGCGTACGAGTCTCCAGGCCGACCGTAACAACAGACCTTCGGGTCAGTGGCCTGGACGATTCCGTCGCTCCGCAGGAGCTGGCGGAGGCCTTGGCCGGGAAGGGCGAATGCCATGTGACGGCGTTTTCCGTTGGCGCAATCCGCCGGGGCCAAGCCGGGATGGGCACTGCGTTCGTGCGCTGCCCCACTGCGGCCGCAAAGAAAGTGATGGCCAGCGGTGGCCGCGTTTTGGTGGGCTGGGTGGCGGCGCGAGTCAGCATCCTGGAAGCGAGACCCCGCCGCTGCTACCGCTGCCTTGAACTGGGCCATGTAGCGGCCAAGTGCAATGCCGAAGTGGACCGCAGCGATGAGTGTTACCGCTGCGGTATAAAGGCCCACAAGGCCAAGGAGTGCACCGCCGCCCCCCATTGCTCCCTTTGTGCAGCAGCAGGGAAGCCGGCGGATCACCTCTCCGGGAGCAAGGCATGCGCCAAGTCCCCGTCAAAGCCAGGGGTGAGAAGGAAGGCCAATGCGGCTGGGGCTACGGTCCAGCCACATCCGCCTCGTCCCGATAAAGGGCCAGTTGGACGCATGGAGGAAGGTTAGTTAGTATGGCCCTAACCTTCCTACAGGCGAACATCAACCGATGCGCCGGGGCTCAGGACTTGCTCCTGCAGTCTATGGCGGAGCGGTTGATCCAGGTGGCGGTGGTGAGCGAGCCCTACGCGGTCCGACCTAGGTCTGACTGGGTTGGGGACCTCGACGGCCTGGTGGCAATCACCACGCAATCGCCGGCTCACTCCCCCCCTCTCGAAGACGTGGTGAGGGGCAGGGGTTTTGTAGTGGCTAGGGTAGGCCAGGCCGTCATCGTGGGGGTGTACCACTCCCCGAACCGGCCAGTTCGCGAGCTAGAGACTCTCCTCGGCGAGGTGGGGACCTTGATTGGTCAGATCCGCCCGCGCCCTGTCCTCGTGCTCGGCGACTTCAACGCCAAATCAGCGGCGTGGGGGTCGCCGGTGACGAACGCGCGGGGCGGTGTCGTTCTAGAGTGGATGGCCGAGGTGGGCCTCTGCGTTATAAATCGGGGATCGGTAAGCACCTGCGTCCGGCGGAACGGTGAGTCGATCGTCGACTTGACGCTCGTCACCCCGGACATCGCTTGCCGCATTCGCGACTGGCAGGTGCTGGTAGACGTGGTAACGCTGTCCGATCACAGGTACATCCGGTTCAGCGTCTCCCCGACCCAAACAGATGAGGTGAGAGAGGTAGGTGGCGAGATAGGTCCGCGATGGGCCCTGAAGCGCCTCAACGCCGAAGTGCTGCAGGAGGCGGCCCTCGTCGAAGTATGGAATGGCACTCCTCAGGAGCCGGATTTAGTAGACCCGGACGCGATGGCGGACAGGCTGTGCGAGGCATTGTCGCGCGTCTGCGACGCTGCGATGCCGCGCACGCGAGCCCCACAGCCGAGACGCCAAGTCTATTGGTGGACGGAGGAGATTGCCGAACTCCGGAGAAGTTGCGTGTCGAGGCGCCGACTATACCAGCGGTATCGGAGGCGAAGGCGGCGAGAGACTGAGGAGAGCGAGTCTCTTTACGCCGCCTACAGGGAGGCCTCTGGGGCCCTTCGCGTCGCGATAGTTGAGGCTAAGAGGCGAGCCTGGGAGCAGCTGCTGGAGGGGCTTGAGCGCGACCCATGGGGCCGCCCGTACAAGTGGGCGAGGCAAAAGCTTCGTCCCTGGGCTCCCCCCATCACAGCCTCGCTCCAACCGGCGGTGCTCCAAAGAGTGGTCGATGGCTTGTTCCCCGGTGCTCCGGGGGCCGAGTTCACGCCTCCCTTGACTTCAGCCGATCTCGCCGAAGGAGAGGAGAGCGAGTTTGTTCCTATCTCCGAGGGTGAGCTGGGTGCGGCGGTGCTCAGGATGAGAGCTAAGAACACGGCACCTGGGCCTGACGGCATACCGGGTCGCGCGTGGGCCCTCTCCTTGAAGCACCTGGGACCCGCCTTGAAGGACCTGTTTGACAGGTGCCTCGTGGGGGGAAGATTCCCCAGGCGATGGAGAAGGGGCAAACTCGTCCTCCTGAGGAAAGAGGGTCGTCCCGCGGACGAGCCCTCGGGCTATCGCCCGATTGTGCTGCTTGACGAGGCGGGCAAGCTATTGGAGAGAGTAGTGGCTGCCCGCCTGGTCAGGCACCTCGAGACGGTGGGACCGGATCTGGCGCCTAACCAGTTCGGCTTCCGGAGAGGTCGCTCGACGATTGACGCCATATCTCTCGTCCGCGACCTCTCCGAGGAGGCGTGCTCCAGTGGCGGCGTGTTGGTGGCCATATCGTTGGACATCTCCAACGCATTCAACACGCTGCCCTGGAGCACGATACACGCCGGTCTGGGGTACCACAAGGTGCCCCAGTACCTGCGAAGACTTGTCGGGGACTATCTCTCAGATCGAGAGGTAGTCTTCCCGACGACTCGCGGGGAGGGAAGTAGTCCCATGACGCGCGGTGTTCCGCAGGGGTCGGTTCTTGGCCCTCTCCTGTGGAACGTCGGATACGATTGGGTCCTCCGGGGGGCAAGCCTGCGTGGCGTTAGCGTAGTATGCTACGCCGATGATACGTTGGTTGCCGCCCGGGGAAGCAACTATAGGGAGGCTGCGATCCTCGCCACAGCCGGAGTCGCTACGGTCGTGGCAAGGATCCGGATGCTGGGTCTGCAGGTGGCGCTTCACAAATCCGAGGCCATATGTTTTCATGGTCCCCGGCGGAAACCACCTGCAGACTCCACCATAGTGGTGGGTGGAATTTCCATCCCCGTCGGGACGACACTGAAGTATCTTGGTGTCGTCCTCGACGGCAGATGGAACTTCAAGGAGCACGTGCGGCGGCTGTCCCCCAAAATCTTGGGGACAGCCGGCGCACTTAGCCGACTGCTCCCGAACATCGGGGGCTGCGAAGTGAGCTGCCGCCGCCTCTATACAGCGGTGGTAAGCTCTATGGCGTTATATGGCGCCCCGATATGGGCGGGAAAGCTCGATCGGCAGACCACTGCCGTGCTGATCGGAGCTCAACGGGTGATGGCGGTGAGGGTGTGCAGGGGGTATCGCACACTCTCCCACGAAGTGGCATGCGTGCTCGCAGGCTCGCTCCCGTGGGACCTTGAGGCCGAAGTTTTGGCTTCGGTCTACTGGCGCAGAGCGCAGGCGCGGGAGCGGGACGAGCGACCGGCGCCGCAGGAGGTGGCGCACTGGCGCAATCAGGCCAGGGTGTCCGCCATCGCCATGTGGAGGGAGCGGCTCCTGGCGGGGCAGATGCAGAGGGGGCAGAGCGCCCGAAGGCTCCTGGAGGCGATCAGCCCAGTACTGGAGGAGTGGGTCCGCAGGAAGCATGGGAGTCTTTCCTTCCGACTGACGCAGGTCCTCTCGGGACATGGTTGTTTCGGGAGGTACCTACATCGCGTTGCCCGAAGGGAGGACTCCCCAGCTTGCCATCAGTGTGGACATGCGGAGGATACGGCGCAACATGCGCTGGAGGCATGCCCGGGTGGAGCAGAACCGCGGCAGACATTGGTTGCGGTCGTAGGGACTGACCTCTCCCTGTCGGCCATAATTTTGAAAATGGTCGATGAGCAGAGGTCATGGGAGGCGGTGGCCTCATTCTGTGAGAAAGTCATCTCACAGAGGGAGGAAGAGGAGCGGGAGAGGGAGAGAGATCCTCTCGCTCAGCCGCTCCGGAGGGCGCGGACACGGAGGCGGGCTAATCGAGCCCGCACCCCGTCTCCGCTCCGAGGGCCTGGGGTGTTGGGTGCGGGGGCACCTGGCATCCCCTAATAATAGGTCATCGAGAGGTGGAGATGCCCCCCATGTGTTCCGGGGCATCACACACGAGGTGGGGGAAGACCCCAGGAGGTGAGTCTGCCACAAGGCGGGCAGCGACACTGACGAGGGCTGTGGAGTAATGCGCGAGCGGTCCCATGCCCCTCGTCTTAAGTTGGTGTAGGAGGAACACCCTGGTTTTTTAGTGCGTATGCCGCCTTACGGCGGTGAGTCCCACATAACCACCGTTTCCCCCCGGAACGGTGGTATCCATAAAGGATTTTCCCAGGTAAAAAAAAAAAAAAAAAAAAAAAAAAAAAAAAAAAAAAAAAAAAGGTTAGGTTAGGTTAGGTTGGGCGGGTCTGGGTTTATCCATTAGTAGTTGCTATGCCTAGCTTGCGGCTTCGGTCGCTTGTATTGGATAAATCTAGGCCTTCTTTACTCGGCTCTGGGAGCGAGTACTGAGGCGAATGGCTTTGAGGGAGAGCGCAGGTCGTGTAGATCCTCAAGGCAAGTCTGGTGGGGTCGTTCCTTCTCGCGGTTGCTGCCCGTTATTGGTCTATTTCCATCAGAAATAGACGTAACAGAAACCACCAGGCGCCGGCACTCTGTCGGTGGGGTAGGATGGGTAGGTAGGACGGGATGGGCTGGTGGAGCCGTCCCTTTGTAGGCTAGGTGCCTACAAGAGAGGATAGCCTTTTTAGGCTAGGAGGAGTCGGGAGTCGGGTCTGGCGTGCACTTACCCTGCCGCCGGGCAGGCAGTGGGAGTTTACTTCCCTGCCACCGCCCCAAAATCGTAACCCCGCAACATGGCCGTGGTCATGTTTCGCGACCTGAGCGGGACCGATAGGCCTTGGCTTGGTCGCCCGGGCCACGAGGAAGACAACCTCTATAAAAAATCACCCGAAGGTAAGCGGCGGCGCAGCGTGAGGCCTGGAAGGCTGAACGGAGTTTCAGTCGCTACTGCGTCCCCCGCCAGGGAAGTGTCGCTCCCCTGAGCGGGTTACGCCAGACTTCCCCGGTTACAGTGGGCACTGTCCGGGGTGACCCACCCTTCCCACGTACTCGTGGGACTGATTATGGCTTTATTTTATAAAAATTCTTTTAGGTTAAGTGGTGGAGAGGATGATGAGGAGGAGAGAGACTGCGTGTCTGCGCAGTGTGGTGCCGAGAAGCCATGTGAGGTGAAAGACGCGCGGGTCGTTTTGACCCGTTGCGAGTTGACGGAGAGCAACGGCGAAGATCTGCCCGTTGCTTCGAATGTGGAGACTGGTCAAGCCCCATGGCTTCGATCTGAGACGGTGTGCCTGTCAGAATCTGATTCTGACGGCATGACCTGGGAGACAGTGTCGTCTCACGGCTCCGGGAGGAGGCTGCGCAAGCGGCATATTGAGGAGCAGGAAGGGCAGGGAGACCAGGGTGAATCCTCACCTGCACCCAAGGTCTCGAGCGCTCGACGTGGTAGGGGGCGCCCGCCCACAACAGGGCAATACGTTGGGCTGGCGAAGGCCAAGGCCGAGCTCAACCGGGTGCGGGAAGAGGAGATGCGGCTCACAGCTGAAAAGGAGCTCCAAGAGGACGTCCAGAAAAGGAGAAAGGCGCAGTACCTCAAGGTACCAGCATCGGTGCCCGAGGGCAGCGACTCACGGCTTGGCAACTGCGATGCCGCCGAGCTGGAGTCAATGTTGATGGACTCAGTGGACATCGTGTATGCGGTGGCCACCAAGTCCAGAAACCTTAAGGGCACGTCAGTGAGGGCCCTCAAGGAGGCCGCGGACATGATAAAGGCGTCCTTTAAGGAAACGCGGGCCCGCACTATGTCCGAGGAGATGGCCCTTCTAATAAAGGCTAATGAGCGGCTTGCGGCGGACCTTAAGGAGCTGCGGCGGGAGATGGTGCAGATGAAGGCTGCCCAAGCTCAAGTGGCTCCGACCTCGATGCCCGCTCAGGCCCCGGCCCAAGCCCCCTGCGGTGAGGACGCAATGCGGCATATCATGGTGCAAGTCGGCACAATGGTGGACGCCCGCTTTGCCGGAATCGAGGAAAGGCTGATGCCCGAGCAGACCCTGAGGCCCCCTCTGGCCGCAGATCGGCGAAGGGAGGCTGAGGTGCGTCCAGCTGAGTCCTTGACTCAGAGGGACACTCCGGCGCCAAAGCCGGGAACAAGAGCGGCTCCAAAGCCGAAGCCGGCCCCCGCCCCTGCTAGCGCTGCGGCTCCTGTTAAGGACTGGCAGGTGGTCACGAGGCGGGGAAAGGACAAAAGGCGGGACAAAGTGCGTGCAACGGAAAGGGCAGGACCCAATGAGAAGAAGAGGCCTCCCCCTCCAGCCCAAATCCCTAGGCCGAAGACGCAGCCCCCCAAAGCGGGTGCGGCCAAACTCCGCCCTCCGCGGACCGCAGCCGTGGTCATCACGCTGCAGGAGAGTGCGGTTGAGAAAGGCATCACCTACGCCAAGATGCTGGAAGCGGCCAAGGCGAAGGTGAAGTTAAGCGAGCTGGGGCTCCCGCCGCTGAAGATCAGGGCGGCGGCTACGGGGGCACGAGTGCTGGAGGTTTCCGGTGCGGACAACGCGGCCAAAGCGGACGTCCTTGCCGAAAAGCTCAGGGAGGTGTTCGAAGGCGAGGAAGGCGTACGAGTCTCCAGGCCGACCGTAACAACAGACCTTCGGGTCAGTGGCCTGGACGATTCCGTCGCTCCGCAGGAGCTGGCGGAGGCCTTGGCCGGGAAGGGCGAATGCCATGTGACGGCGTTTTCCGTTGGCGCAATCCGCCGGGGCCAAGCCGGGATGGGCACCGCGTTCGTGCGCTGCCCCACTGCGGCCGCAAAGAAAGTGATGGCCAACGGTGGCCGCGTTTTGGTGGGCTGGGTGGCGGCGCGAGTCAGCATCCTGGAAGCGAGACCCCGCCGCTGCTACCGCTGCCTTGAACTGGGCCATGTAGCGGCCAAGTGCAAGGCCGAAGTGGACCGCAGCGATGAGTGTTACCGCTGCGGTATAAAGGCCCACAAGGCCAAGGAGTGCACCGCCGCCCCCCATTGCTCCCTTTGTGCAGCAGCAGGGAAGCCGGCGGATCACCTCTCCGGGAGCAAGGCATGCGCCAAGTCCCCGTCAAAGCCAGGGGTGAGAAGGAAGGCCAACGCGGCTGGGGCTACGGTCCAGCCACGTCCGCCTCGCCCCGATAAAGGGCCAGTTGGACGCATGGAGGAAGGTTAGTTAGTATGGCCCTAACCTTCCTACAGGCGAACATCAACCGATGCGCCGGGGCTCAGGACTTGCTCCTGCAGTCTATGGCGGAGCGGTTGATCCAGGTGGCGGTGGTCAGCGAGCCCTACGCGGTCCGACCTAGGTCTGATTGGGTTGGGGACCTCGACGGCCTGGTGGCAATCACCACCCAATCGCCGGTTTACTCCCCCCCTCTCGAAGGCGTTCTGAGGGGCAGGGGTTTCGTGGTGGCTAGGGTGGGCCAGATCGTCATCGTGGGGGTGTACCACTCCCCGAACCGGCCGGTTCGCGAGCTAGAGGCTCTCCTCGGCGAGGTGGGGATCTTGATTGGTCAGACCCGCCCGCGCCCCGTTCTCGTCCTCGGGGACTTCAACGCCAAATCAGCGGCGTGGGGGTCGCCGGTGGCGAACGCGCGGGGCGGTGTCGTTCTAGAGTGGATGGCCGAGGTGGGCCTCTGCGTCGTGAACCGCGGATCAGAAAGCACCTGCGTCCGGCGGAACGGTGAGTCGATCGTCGACTTGACGCTAGTCACCCCGGACATCGCTCGCCGCATTCGCGACTGGCAGGTGCTGGTAGACGTAGTAACGCTGTCCGACCACCGGTACATCCGGTTCAGCGTCTCCCCGACATACACAGATGAGGTGAGAGAGGTAGGTGGCGAGATAGGTCCGCGATGGGCCCTGAAGCGCCTCAATGCCGAAGTGCTGCAGGAGGCGGCCCTCGTCGAAGTGTGGAATGGCACTCCTCAGGAGCCGGATCTGGTAGACCCGGACGCGATGGCGGACAGGCTGTGCGAGGCACTGTCGCGTGTCTGCGACGCTGCGATTCCGCGCGCGCGAGCCCCGCAGCCAAGACGCCAAGTCTATTGGTGGACGGAGGAGATTGCCGAACTCCGGAGAGTATGCGTGTCGAGGCGCCGACAATACCAGCGGTATCGGAGGCGAAGGCGGCGAGAGACTGAGGAGAGCGAGTCTCTTTACGCCGCCTACAGAGAGGCTTCTGGGGCCCTTCGCGTCGCGATAGTCGCGGCTAAGAGGCGGGCCTGGGAGCAGCTGCTGGAGGGGCTTGAGCGCGACCCATGGGGCCGCCCGTACAAGTGGGCGAGGCAAAAGCTTCGTCCCTGGGCTCCCCCCATCACAGCCTCGCTCCAACCGGCGGTGCTCCAAAGAGTGGTCGATGGATTGTTCCCCGATGCTCCGGGGGCCGAGTTCACGCCTCCCTTGATTTCGGCCGATCTCGCCGAAGGAGAGGAGAGCGAGTTTGTCCCTATCTCTGAGGGTGAGCTGGGTGCGGCGGTGCTCAGGATGAGAGCCAAGAACACGGCACCTGGGCCTGATGGCATACCGGGTCGCGCGTGGGCCCTCTCCTTGAAGCACCTGGGACCCGCCTTGAAGGACCTGTTTGACAGGTGCCTCGCGGGGGCAAGATTCCCCAGGCGATGGAGAAGGGGCAAACTCGTCCTCCTGAGGAAAGAGGGTCGTCCCGCGGACGAGCCCTCGGGCTATCGCCCGATTGTGCTGCTTGACGAGGCGGGCAAGCTATTGGAGAGAGTAGTGGCTGCCCGCCTGGTCAGGCACCTCGAGACGGTGGGACCGGATCTGGCGCCTAACCAGTTCGGCTTCCGGAGAGGTCGCTCGACGATTGACGCCATATCTCTCGTCCGCGACCTCTCCGAGGAGGCGTGCTCCAGTGGCGGCGTGTTGGTGGCCATATCGTTGGACATCTCCAATGCATTCAACACGCTGCCCTGGAGCACGATACACGCCGGTCTGGGGTACCACAAGGTGCCCCAGTACTTGCGAAGACTCGTCGGGGACTATCTCTCAGATCGAGAGGTAGTCTTCCCGACGATTCGCGGGGAGGGAAGTAGTCCCATGACGCGCGGTGTTCCGCAGGGGTCGGTTCTTGGCCCTCTCCTGTGGAACGTCGGATACGATTGGGTCCTCCGGGGGGCAAGCCTGCGTGGCGTTAGCGTAGTATGCTACGCCGATGATACGTTGGTTGCCGCCCGGGGAAGCGACTATAGAGAGGCTGCGATCTTGGCCACAGCCGGAGTCGCTACGGTCGTCGCAAGGATCCGGATGCTGGGTCTGCAGGTGGCGCTCCACAAATCCGAGGCTATATGTTTTCATGGTCCCCGGCGGAAACCACCTGTAGACTCCACCATAGTGGTGGGTGGAATTTCCATCCCCGTCGGGACGACACTGAAGTATCTTGGTGTCGTCCTCGACGGCAGATGGAACTTCAAGGAGCACGTGCGGCGGCTGTCCCCCAAAATCTTGGGGACAGCCGGCGCACTTAGTCGCCTGCTCCCGAATATCGGGGGCTGCGAAGTGAGCTGCCGCCGCCTCTATACAGCGGTGGTAAGCTCTATGGCGTTATATGGCGCCCCGATATGGGCTGGAAAGCTCGATCGGCAGACCACTGCCGTGCTGATCGGAGCTCAACGGGTGATGGCGGTGAGGGTGTGCAGGGGCTATCGCACACTCTCCCATGAAGTGGCATGCGTGCTCGCAGGCTCGCTCCCGTGGGACCTTGAGGCCGAAGTTCTGGCTTCGGTCTACTGGCGCAGAGCGCAGGCGCGGGAGCGGGACGAGCGACCGGCGCCGCAGGAGGTGGCGCACTGGCGCAATCAGGCCAGGGTGTCCGCCATCGCCATGTGGAGGGAGCGGCTCCTGGCGGGGCAGATGCAGAGGGGGCAGAGCGCCCGAAGGCTCCTGGAGGCGATCAGCCCAGTACTAGAGGAGTGGGTCCGCAGGAAGCATGGGAGTCTTTCCTTCCGACTGACGCAGGTCCTCTCGGGACATGGTTGTTTCGGGAGGTACCTACATCGCGTTGCCCGAAGGGAGGACTCCCCAGCTTGCCATCAGTGTGGACATGCGGAGGATACGGCGCAACATGCGCTGGAGGCATGCCCGGGTGGAGCAGAACCGCGGCAGACATTGGTTGCGGTCGTAGGGACTGACCTCTCCCTGTCGGCCATAATTCTAAAAATGGTCGATGAGCAGAGGTCATGGGAGGCGGTGGCCTCATTCTGTGAGGAAATCATCTCACAGAGGGAGGAAGAGGAGCGGGAGAGGGAGAGAGATCCTCTCGCTCAGCCGCTCCGGAGGGCGCGGACACGGAGGCGGGCTAATCGAGCCCGCACCCCGTCTCCGCTCCGAGGGCCTGGGGTGTTGGGTGCGGGGGCACCTGGCATCCCCTAATAATAGGTCATCGAGAGGTGGAGATGCCCCCCATGTGTTCCGGGGCATCACACACGAGGTGGGGGAAGACCCCAGGAGGTGAGTCTGCCGCAAGGCGGGCAGCGACACTGACGAGGGCTGTGGAGTAATGCGCGAGCGGTCCCATGCCCCTCGTCTTAAGTTGGTGTAGGAGGAACACCCTGGTTTTTTAGTGCGTATGCCGCCTTACGGCGGTGAGTCCCACATAACCACCGTTTCCCCCCGGAACGGTGGTATCCATAAAGGATTTTCCCAGGTAAAAAAAAAAAAAAAAAAAAGGTTAGGTTAGGTTAGGTTAGGTTAGGTTAGGTTAGGTTAGGTTAGGTTAGGTTAGGTTAGGTTAGGTTAGGTTAGGTTAGGTTTTTTTTTTTTTTTTTTTTTTTTTTCCCTGTCCGGGCGCAGAGGCCCGGCCCGCGAGCTATCCTACTTAACCTCTGACATTATCAGAGCCCTTGGTATTACTGTTTGTTTGTCCGTCCGTTAGTTTGCTTAGGGTTTCGTTTATTTATTGATCATTTTTTCTTATATCTAATAACGGTTACAATTTTGATTACTTAAGTTCCTTAATTCTAAAATTTTATTACTTATGCTACTATATATTATTTACATAATATATAACTAACATTACTACAATTCTATATTTATTTCTTTCTTAATTTACTATTCTTACACTTTTATAGGTTACTTAATTAATACAATTTGACTATTACTACTTACTACTACTATTCCTATGTTGCATTAATATATTTAACAATATATATGAACATAGATTTTTAATCTATTTTACATTTATTTCAGATACAATTTGTCTCCTCCTGATGTCGCTGCGCCATGGATAGTGCAGCAACCAGCGACGACATGCCCTCTTTGGCTTCCCAGTTTTCGGCCCACAAAGGTATGGTAATTATTTTATAACTATTTTACTAATTTGTTGAAACTTAAATTTATTTACCCCTTTTAAACTGAGCCAGTTTCATATGAAACTGGACCCAGTTTACCGTTTTAATTCTTATTTATTACAATGTTGTTTTAATTATTCTTCCCGCGATTTACTTTATGTACCATACCCTTGTGGTCCGATGCTGCGGGAACTACGCTGCGATTTGCTTGTGAGACAGGCTTGGTGCCTTTAGCAGTACGCTGTCGTTGATCTCGCCAGCGCGTCCCACTTCCGCCTCACCGGGCAGCCGTCGCTAAAAGCGTCATGGTCCGCTTTTTCCAATTTTGCCCTGATGCAATTGACGCAGCTTGGGGGGGCGTTTGCCAACCAATCTGCACACTCGGTTCTCATGTGCGGGCCCCCGCAGTGACTGCAAACGTCGATTGCATCACGGCAAAACTTTTTGCCATGTCCATAGCTCAGGCAGCGCGAACATTGGATCAGGGGAGACTGGTCTGCGACCCTAACCCTCTGGATATCAATGTGGACGGCCCCCGCGCCGGTGAGCCGCTGCCAGACGGCGGGCGAGACCCGAGCGACTACATGAACTGTAAGCGGGTTTCTCGCCCTCCGTCTGTACCGGACCTCGACGCGGAAGTCCTCCTCACATACGTCCCCGAGCAAATTACCATTCTGGCCCCTTATTGCCTTTATTACGTCTTCGTCGGTGTTTTCTTTGTGGACTCCGTACAGTACCAAGAGGGGGTCCTTGTTCTTGATGTCCTCTACCTTGAGAGAACATCCTTTCTCTTTTAACCTTTCCTTGACCTTTCTTAATTCGGCCTTGTCGTTACAGCTAAGAATGACTTTCTGATCTTTGGCCTTCCTGATCCTGTCAATTCTTGTCCCCTCATCCTTGGCATTTAACGCTTTCCTTACTCTGTCGTAAACCTCCTCTCCGGTATCCTGGTCGTCTTTCGACGTGATTACGACAGAGTGCATCGCGGCGGACTCTACCGGTGGCCTCTTCGGCGAGCCAGCCACGACGTTCGCGTAGGTGGGGGCCGCTTCCAAAACTTTTTGGTGGTTAGCCAGGGTGTCCTGTAGAGATTCCATTTTGGCTGCGTTTTCGAGTATCAGTTTTTTGTGTTCGTCCATTCTCCTTATTAGCTCTTCGTTTTGTCTGCTAGTGTCGGGGTGAGGAGGAAGTGGAGGGTGTAAACGGTCCTCCCCTTTCTCCCCATCCCGTCCCTTGCTCTGGGTTCTTGATTCCTCTTTCGCCTCCGACTCCTTTACCAACTGATAGAGCCGCTCCACGGCTGCAGTTATCCCCTCCTTGTACTCAGTCTTAATATTTCTAGAGCTACTGAGGCAGAGTTTTGCCCTGTTCAGGCATGCTCTAGCCTCAGCAACTCTAGAGGGGGGATAAGTTGACTTCTGGGGGGGGGCATCCGAGGCGTCCGTTGATACTCGGGTTTTTGGCCTCGAGGGGCCCGCCACTGGCACCACCTTCCTCTTTGGAGATGTCTTGGTGGCTCTTTCCTCTGTCTCCCCGATGCTCCTTCTGACCACAAAGGTCCGGTCTTGATTTGAAGGAGGGCCCGTCTTCTCTGCCTTCTCTTCGGCGTTTTTCGGGGGAGAGTTCTCAATCACCACCTTACTGACGGGAGTCCTGATACCGAACATTTTGTAGGCTCGTTTAAATCTCGCTGTTTAGGGACGTCAATATATCTAAAAGTATGCGACGTGTAAAGAGCGTCGGATACGTGCAATAAAAATACAATTATTCGGTAGAAAACAATAAGCACAGTAAAATTGTAAATGATTGAATAAAATTAAAATTTAAAAATTTAAATAAATTTTTAAAAATGTCCTATAACTAAAGTAAAAGTAAAAATTAGTCTAATCTGACCTGTCCAAAGCGTTCCGAAAGGTAACACAGGTCCCTTCTACGTCTCCACTACCTTTGGCGGGGTCAAAAAATTTTTGCTCTACGTAGAGCCCCAACTCTACCAAGAACCAGACCCACTGCAGGAGGAGGCACAGACGGCTCCAGTTGTGAAAACCCCGTCTCAATCGGACCACTCCAGCCAAAGTTATGTGGGATTAAAGATTTCAAAGATGGCGGACAAAATGGCCGCCACTTTTTTGAAATTCCCACAACTTTTCGAGTTTTGCTCGTAGAGAGACGAGGTTTTGGGCAGAGTGTTCTGCCTGGTGCAGTCTACACCCCCTGCAAGCTGGCTCAGGTCAAAGAAAAGTGACTCTACATAGAGTTTCAAAGGGTCCTAGCAGACGCTAATATAGTGCCTGTTGTAACAAAGAAAACCGCCCTTTGATCGGACTGTCCGTTCCAGAGATATACAGGTTTTTATAAGTCAAAGATGGCGTCCAAGATGGCCGCTCCAAAGCTAACTTTGGCCGCCTTTGTCCCAATCAGACCGTGTTTGGGCTCGCTTTAAAGGGCTAAACCACCGCAGTAATTTAAGCCCAACCACCTTCCGATAGGACCCCCCCCTGATTTGTTAAATCCAAAAAACACTAATATTTCCACAAAAAATGACCTAACTAAGCAATTTTTAGTCTAAAAATCTCTAAATTTTTCAGAACTCCTCCCTAAAATGTTTTCTAAAATATTATACAAAATTAAAATTTCTAACTTTAAAGTTAGGGGTACCTCATGTACCTACTAAATTTTCAAAAAATGATATCTTAAAAACTAGCTGATTAACCTACGTTGAAATTTTTATATGATGTAGAGGTCCTTAGGATCTATACAAATTGAATTTAAAAAAGGGGGGTCACCGATCTTTTGACTTAAATAAAATTTTTCAAAAATTTACAAAAACTTAAAATTACTCTAGCTCTATGAAAAATTATCCTATTTTTCTTCTGAAAGCGCCTTCTGGATCCCCACGATGATGTCTTGGAGGCCCCGACGTCAGTTTTCTCCTAGCTGCCTTGGATCACCGACCTCGTGGCCACGTGGTTTTCAGTTTTTTGCTTTTATTTCCGCGCGCCTGCGCGGAAAAAATCGGCAAAAACCACCAAATTGTAGTCCTTTTGGAGACCCTTCTGAAGGCACTTTAAAAACTGTAGGTCACCGCTGGATTTTTCGAGCAAATCCCACTTTTAACTTTTAAAAAACCTCAAAATTTACATTTTCGTGTGTAACTTCATGAGCTTTGCAGCAAGCGCAACGGTGTTTTCACTCCCGTATGCGCCGCGCGATTCCGCAACTTTTGAGCTATCACACGTCACTAAAAAATCACTTTAACTATTTTTTACGAATTTTTTGCGTAGAGGCACAGGTATTTGTGGGCGCTCCGGAGTGCGGTTGGAGCCAGACTGGTTAGGTTAGGTTAGGTTAGGTTAGGTTAGGTTAGGTTAGGTTAGGTAGGCGTGGGTGCTCGCCAGAGTGTACGAGTGGGCGGCGGGGCGTAAGGCTCTCGGGGAGCACCCTGCCCCGGAAGAGCTTGAGGCTGTCCGGCGAGAGGCGAGGGACGCGATCGTCCACCACTGGACGGAGGACCTCGCCTCCGCTACGTTTGGCCGACGAACGTTGGACGCCCTCGGGCCGGTCCTGCGAGATTGGCTCGGGAGGTCCAACGGTTACCTTTCGTTCCGGATGGTGCAGGTGCTTTCCGGGCATGGATGCTTCGGATCGTACCTGCACCGGATCGGAAGAGAGGAGACTCCGTCGTGCCATGATTGTGGTGCGGCGGAGGATACGGCGCAGCACACCCTCGAGGTGTGCCCGGCGTGGTCCGAGCTGCGTTGCGGCTTAGCTGCGGTAGTCGGGCCGGACCTCTCGCTTCCCAGCGTGGTCAACTCCATGCTGGGAAGCGAAGGAGCCTGGACAGCGGTCGCCTCCTTTTGCGAGGACGTGATGTCCCAAAAGGAGGCGGCGGAGCGCGCGCGGGAGGACGACCCCCTCGCGGCACCGCTCCGCAGGCGAAGAAGGGGTGGGAGAAGGCACAACCGCCTTCCCCCTCTTGGTGGAGAATAGCGGGAGACAGGCGCGGGGGCGCCTACTCCCGCATTGCACCTATCCTCCACTTCCGCCGGGCGGGAACGGCCGAGCACTCACGGTCATTCCCGGGTCTCTCCCTGCCAGGAGAGACGTGAAGGCCCCACTGTAAAGGTGGGCGGTCGTCGGCGGGGGATTGGAAGTAAAGGCTTTTGCCGGTTTCCCAATCCCCCTCCATGTAGACGATGCCGGAGTGCCGCTGGGTCGTTTAGTGGGTATACCGGTCCTATATGGACCGGGGAGTCCCACATACCCCTCCCATCCCCCAATGGGGGGGCATGCGTAAAGCATTTTTCCCAGCGAAAAAAAAAAAAAAAAAAAAAAAAAAAAAAAGGTTAGGTTAGGTTAGGTTAGGTTAGGTTAGGTTAGGTTAGGTTAGGTTGGGGGGGGGGACCCCCCACAGTGCTTGCTTCCACGTAGCGTTCCCCGGGCAACGACCTGGTCCTGTCACCGTAACGGAGTGGCAGGCCAGTGATCGGCGAAAGTGCACTGTGCGTTGAAGACCTTTTTTGCGGACTCTTCAACACTTGCGGCGGCTATGCCAAAGCAACCATCGCGGGACGCCTCCGGGCGGTTCTTAAAAGGCCCTTATCAGGGCCAACCAAAAGGCCCTTCTCAGGGCCAACCAAAAGGCCCTTCTCAGGGCCAACCAAAAGGCCCTTCTCAGGGCCAACCAAAAGGCCCTTCTCAGGGCCAACCAGAAGGCCCTTCTCAGGGCCAACCAGAAGGCCCTTCTCAGGGCCAACCAGAAGGCCCTTCTCAGGGCCAAACCAAAGGCCCTTCTCAGGGCCAAACCAAAGGCCCTTCTCAGGGCCAAACCAAAGGCCCTTCTCAGGGCCAAACCAAAGGCCCTTCTCAGGGCCACGCCGGCGATGCCAGTATGGCGTCGGAGGTTTGCCGCCCATCACCGGGTAGCATGTTCCGCAGGCTGTCGGTCGACGTGTTGTCGGACTCCGACAACGAGTCGCTGGTTCCAGAGTCGGACGGAAGTTCGGCGATGGAAGCCGACAGCCGCTTACAAAAGCGGAAGCGATCCTTCCTGAAGGACGGCGGCGAAGGCTCCTCGGACTCCACGAGGAGTGCTAAGCCAAAAAAGAAGGCGAAGGCCAAAAAGCCTTCCACTGTGGCGGACACCCACGACGTGGGTCTGGCGGACGCCCAACGTCAGTTGGACCTCGCACGAAGGGCCCAGCTCCAGGAAGACCTGGAAGAGAGGGTCGCCGCGAAGGAGATGCAGGCGCAGGCCGCCCGGGCTAAGTCCGGGTACGGTGCGTCTAGCGTCTTATACGCGGACCACTCGCTGGCCGAGCTGGAGCGCATGGCGCAGGAGGACGAAGAGGAGATCAGGGTGGTTGCCTCTAAGTCCTCCAATCTAAAAGGGACTTTCCAGAAGTCCCTTAAATGCAGGGCCGCCAGCATGGGTGGCATCGTCCGGGAGCTCGTGCAACGCACAGCCACCGACGAGACGCGGCAACTGCAGGCGAAGATAGATCGCCTGCAGTCGGAGGTCAGCCAGCTGCATAAGAAGCTGGCTGAGGTCACGGCCCAGCCAACCCAAGCTGAGCCGAGACCTGCGGTGGAGGGCCCTTCCTCCTCTTCCAACCTTGAGGATGTCATCCGCAAGGTTGTGATGGAGGAAAGGGCATTTACGAGAGCCTGCCTCGCTGGCATCGAGGACAGGCTCTTGCCCGAAAAGCGCCTCCGACCGCCCCTCGCGGCGGACAAGAGGCCGTGCGAGCCTGGGCCATCCTCCCAAAGGGAGGACGCCCTTCTCCCTTCCACCACCCCGTCCACCCAGCCGTGGACGAAGGTGGTCAAAAAGGGGAAGGGCAAGGCCAAGAAGGCGAGAGCGGCCGCCGCCCCTGCCTCCCCAGCCAACATCTCCCCTCCCTGCCCGTCCCAGACGACCGGCAAGGGAAAGGGGAAGGGGAAGGGGCAAAAGTCGGCCCCTAAGCCCGCCACCGCTGCCCCGGCAGCTAAAAGGGCCTCTGCCGGTGGGAGAAAAACCTTAGTTTCTCCCAAAACCGCGGCCGTTGTGGTGACGCTCACCGCGGAGGCCGCGGAGCGTGGTGAGACGTACGAGTCCGTGCTGAAACGGGCTCGTACCAACGCCGATCCCACCAAGTTGGGAATCGGCGCCATCACGTGCCGCCAGACCCAAGCCGGGGCTCGTATTTTCGAGTTCCCGGGGGCCCAGGGCGGCACCAACGCTGACCTCTTCGCAACGAAGTTGCAAGAGGTCATCGCGGACGCGGCCAAGGTGGTAAGGCCCGTCAAGTCGGCGGCCCTCGAGGTGACCAATCTTGACGATTCGGTCACCAAAGAGGAGGTCGTGGCGGCGCTCGCAGCAATAGGGGGCTGCAACACCGCAGCGGTACAGGGTCGGGCTATCAGGCCCGGCCGCGGCGGCATGGGCACAATCCGCCTGGAGTGCCCGGTCACCGCAGCTAAGGCCGTCCTTGCCAAGGGACGGCTTGCCATCGGGTTTGGGTCGTGTGTGGTCCGAGCACTTGGTGAGCAGCCTTTGCGCTGCTACAAGTGCTTCGGAATCGGCCACACACGGGCCCTCTGTCCGTCCAAGGTGGACAGGTCGGACGCCTGTTACCGCTGCGGTAAGGAGGGGCACATGTCCGCCTCCTGCACGGCCGCCAAGCCGCACTGCGCGGTGTGCGCCGCCAGTGGCCGCCCGGCGGACCACGTGATGAGGGGGAGGAACTGCAATCCTCCCCCAAAGAAGGGCAAAGCGCAGGCGCCGTCCCAGCCTGCCGCTACCACCGTCGTCCCTGAGGCTGGGACCTCGGTGGCCGACGAGGGGGGTGCGATGGCCGAATGATGGATAGGTCCGGACATCGCATCCTACAGGCGAATACTAACCACTGTAAAGCAGCCCAGGACCTGCTGATGCAGGCCCTGGCTGAGTGGTTAGTAGACGTTGCGGTGGTCGCCGAGCCGTACTCTGTCCCTGGCCGTTGGCTGGGTGATCGGGACGGCTCGGTGGCGTTGGTGTCGCGGTCTTCCACGGACTCCCCTCCCCTCTCGCTCTTAGAGAGGGGACCGGGATACGTGGCCGCCGCGTGGGGAGAAATAGCCCTGGTGGGGGTCTATTTCTCCCCTAACCGCCCTTTACAGGACTTCGAGGATTTTCTCGAAGTCCTGACCGCAGTAGTCGGTAGGGCGGCGCCGCGCCAGGTCGCCGTATTGGGCGACCTGAACGCCAAGTCGGCGGCCTGGGGCAACCGGGCCGCCTCTTGCAACGTCCGCGGGCAGGCCGTCGAATTTTGGGCGGCCTCGTCGGGCGTGTCCCTCCTAAATAGAGGGACGGCCCACACGTGTGTGCGGCAACGGGGAGGGACGGTGGTGGACGTATCGTTCGCCACCCCCGCACTTGCCGCCCGCGTCGTCGGCTGGCGGGTGGAAACGGTGGAGACCTTGTCGGACCACCGATACGTGCGGTTCGACATCGTCTCCACCCAGAGCCCCCGGGGGATGGCCCGCTCGGGCCAGTCCCCCTTTCCACGGTGGGCTCAGATCCACCTGGACCGAGGGGCGGCCAAGGAGGCGGCGTTCGTCCAGGACTGGCTCACGCCTCCTGTCAATGTCCTGGACGTCGACGCCTCGGCGGTCCGACTGCGGGAGTCCCTGACCGAGGTGTGCAACTCCAGCATGCCTCGGTCTCGCCGCCCACCTCCCCGACGCGCCGTCTATTGGTGGTCGGAGGAGCTGGCGGGGCTCCGGGCCGCCTGCGTGGTGGCCAGGAGGGCTTACACGCGGAGTCGACGGCGGAGCGTGCGGGACGCGTCGAACGAGGACCTTCTCTACGCCTCGTACGTAGAGGCAAAAAAGGTCCTCAAGGTGGCCATGTTCGCCGCCGACGACGCGGCGAGGGCCGAAATGCTAGAGGGTCTCGACAGAGACCCGTACGGGAGACCATATAAGGCGGCGCGGAATAAACTGCGCCCCTTCGGTCCCCCGCTAGCAGAGACCCTCGAGCCGGCGTTGCTGGATGGGGTGGTTCGGTCCTTGTTTCCAACAGGGACCAACTTCACCCCTCCAGTGATGGACCCCCCGCGGGAGGCGGCTCCGCCGGCGGAGGAGGTCCCTCCGGTCACGGGGGCGGAGTTTGGCGCGGCGACGCTTCGCCTCCGCGCCAAGAAAACCGCCCCCGGGCCGGACGGCGTCCCCGCAAGGGTGGTGGCCATTGCGGCCACCCAAATGGCGGACAGGTTTCGGGACCTCTTCAGCGCGTGTTTCACGGCTGGGAGGTTCCCGAAAACCTGGAAGGAGGGGCAACTGTGCCTCCTCCGTAAGGAGGGACGACCGGCAGACTCCCCCTCGGCATACCGACCCATCGTTCTGCTCGATGAGGTCGGTAAACTGTTCGAGGGGATCGTCGCCGGTCGGCTGAATGGCCTCCTGCGGGGGGTTGGGCCGAACCTGTCGGACGCCCAATTCGGTTTCCGAGTTGGGCGTTCGACAGTGGACGCGCTGGCCCGGCTGAAGGGCCAGGTGAGGGAGGCCGTGGAGTCTGGGGACGGAGTGTTGGCTGTGTCATTTGACATAGCCAACGCGTTCAATTCCGTCCCCCACTCCACGATCTTGGAGGCACTCCGGTACCACGGAGTGCCTTCATACTTGCGGGCCCTCTTGGCCAGCTACTTGGAGGACCGAGTGGTCCTCCTCGTAGACAAGGCTGGCCAAGTCCGGAGGTACGGCGCGGAGTCTGGTGTTCCACAGGGGTCGGTCCTAGGACCACTCCTGTGGAACATCGGCTTCGACTGGCTCCTGCGGGGATCCCTCCTCCAAGGCACGAGTGTCATCTGCTACGCGGATGACACTCTCCTCACTGCCCGGGGTAGGGATTTTAGGGAGGCGGCCAGTTTGGCCTCGGCTGGCGGATCCTTGGTCGCAGGAAGGATCCGCCGCCTCGGGTTGGGGGTCGCGCTGCACAAGACCGAGGCCGTGTTCTTCCACGGGCCTCGGCAGCGCATCCCTCCTGACGCCCACATCGTCGTGGAGGGCGTCAGGATCGGGGTGTGGACCCAGATGAAATATCTGGGCCTCACCCTGGACAGCAGGTGGCGCTTCGGCCCGCACTTCAGCGGGTTGTCAGCGCGCCTGCTGAAGGCGGCGAACGCCCTCTCGTGGCTCCTCCCAAACCTGGGAGGGCCGAAGGCGAGATGCCGGCATTTGTATGCCGGCATCTTGAAGAGCATGGCCCTTTACGGGGCCCCCATCTGGGCGGACTCCCTCCACAGGAGGGAGAATGCGACCGCCATCCGCAGGCCCCAAAGGGCCATTGCACTGCGGGTGGCGAGAGCCTACCGCTCGGTGGGCTTTGCGGCAGCGTGCGCTCTGGCCGGCACCCCGCCTTGGGAACTCGAGGCGGGGGTGCTCGCCAGAGTGTACGAGTGGACGGCGGGGCGCAGGGCGCTCGGGGAGTGCCCTGCCCCAGAAGAGCGGGAGGCCGTCCGCAGAGAGGCGAGGGACGCAACCGTCCAACATTGGACGGAGGCCCTCGCCACCGCAGCCTTCGGCCGCAGAACGTTGGACGCGCTCGGGCCAGTCCTGCAGGACTGGCTCGGGCGGTCCCACGGTTTCCTTTCTTTCCGTCTGGTGCAGGTGCTGTCCGGGCATGGCGTCTTCGGATCGTGCCTGCACCGGATCGGAAGAGAGGAGACCCCGGCCTGCCACGATTGTGGCGCGGCGGTGGACACGGCGCAGCACACCCTGGAGGTGTGTGCGTCGTGGTCTGGGCCGCGCCGCCAATTGATGGCGGTGGTCGGGCAGGACCTCTCGCTGCCCAGCGTGGTTTTAGCCATGCTGGGAAGCGAGGAGTCCTGGGCTGCGGTGGCCTCCTTTTGCGAGGAAGTAATTTTGCAAAAGGAGGCGGCGGAGCGGGCGCGGGAGGAAGACCCTCTCGCAGCGCCACTCCGCAGGCGACGAACGGGTCGGAGAAGGCGATTGCACGACAATCGTCTTCCCCCTCCTGGTGGAGGATAGCGGGAGACAGGCGCGGGGGCGTCTTCTCCCGCATTGCACGTATCCTCCACTTCCGCCGGGTGGGAATGACCGCGAGCACTCGCGGTTATTCTCGGGCCCCTCTCCCAGGGTGGGGAGGGGGGTGAAGGGCTCGCCGTAAAGGCGGGCGGTCGTCGGCGGGGGGCTGGATGGAAAGGCTGTGCCGGATTCCCAGTTCCCCTCCATATAGGCGATGCGGGAGTGCCGCTGGGTCGTTTAGTGGGTATACCGGTGGGGAGCACCGCCGGGAGTCCCACATAACTCTTCCGTCCCCCGACGGGGGGGTATGCATAAAGCATTTTTCCCAGCGTCAAAAAAAAAAAAAAAAAAAAAAAAAAAAAAAGGTTAGGTTGGGGGACCCCCCACAGTGCTTGCTTCCACGTAGCGTTCCCCGGGCAACGACCTGGTCCTGTCACCGTAACGGAGTGGCAGGCCAGTGATCGGCGAAAGTGCACTGTGCGTTGAAGACTTTTTTGCGGACTCTTCAACTCTTGCGGCGGCTATGCCAAAGCAACCATTGCGGGACGCCTCCGGGCGGTTCTTAAAAGGCCCTTATCAGGGCCAACCAAAAGGCCCTTCTCAGGGCCAACCAAAAGGCCCTTCTCAGGGCCAACCAGAAGGCCCTTCTCAGGGCCAAACCAAAGGCCCTTCTCAGGGCCAACCAGAAGGCCCTTCTCAGGGCCAAACCAAAGGCCCTTCTCAGGGCCAAACCAAAGGCCCTTCTCAGGGCCAAACCAAAGGCCCTTCTGAGGGCCAAACCAAAGGCCCTTCTCAGGGCCAAACCAAAGGCCCTTCTCAGGGCCACGCCGGCGATGCCAGTATGGCGTCGGAGGTTTGCCGCCCATCACCGGGTAGCATGTTCCGCAGACTGTCGGTCGACGTGTTGTCGGACTCCGACAACGAGTCGCTCGTTCCAGAGTCGGACGGAAGTTCGGCGATGGAAGCCGAAAGTCGCTTACAAAAGCGGAAGCGATCCTTCCTGAAGGACGGCGGCGAAGGCTCCTCGGACTCCACGAGGAGTGCTAAGCCAAAAAAGAAGGCGAAGGCCAAAAAGCCTTCCACTGTGGCGGACACCCACGACGTGGGTCTGGCGGACGCCCAACGTCAGTTGGACCTCGCACGAAGGGCCCAGCTCCAGGAAGACCTGGAAGAGAGGGTCGCCGCGAAGGAGATGCAGGCGCAGGCCGCCCGGGCTAAGTCCGGGTACGGTGCGTCTAGCGTCTTATACGCGGACCACTCGCTGGCCGAGCTGGAGCGCATGGCGCAGGAGGACGAAGAGGAGATCAGGGTGGTCGCCTCTAAGTCCTCCAATCTAAAAGGGACTTTCCAGAAGTCCCTTAAATGCAGGGCCGCCAGCATGGGTGGCATCGTCCGGGAGCTCGTGCAACGCACAGCCACCGACGAGACGCGGCAACTGCAGGCGAAGATAGATCGCCTGCAGTCGGAGGTCAGCCAGCTGCATAAGAAGCTGGCTGAGGTCACGGCCCAGCCAACCCAAGCTGAGCCGAGACCTGCGGTGGAGGGCCCTTCCTCCTCTTCCAACCTTGAGGATGTCATCCGCAAGGTTGTGATGGAGGAAAGGGCATTTACGAGAGCCTGCCTCGCTGGCATCGAGGACAGGCTCTTGCCCGAAAAGCGCCTCCGACCGCCCCTCGCGGCGGACAAGAGGCCGTGCGAGCCTGGGCCATCCTCCCAAAGGGAGGACGCCCTTCTCCCTTCCACCACCCCGTCCACCCAGCCGTGGACGAAGGTGGTCAAAAAGGGGAAGGGCAAGGCCAAGAAGGCGAGAGCGGCCGCCGCCCCTGCCTCCCCAGCCAACATCTCCCCTCCCTGCCCGTCCCAGACGACCGGCAAGGGGAAGGGGAAGGGGAAGGGGCAAAAGTCGGCCCCTAAGCCCGCCACCGCTGCCCCGGCAGCTAAAAGGGCCTCTGCCGGTGGGAGAAAAACCTTAGTTTCTCCCAAAACCGCGGCCGTTGTGGTGACGCTCACCGCGGAGGCCGCGGAGCGTGGTGAGACGTACGAGTCCGTGCTGAAACGGGCTCGTACCAACGCCGATCCCACCAAGTTGGGAATCGGCGCCATCACGTGCCGCCAGACCCAAGCCGGGGCTCGTATTTTCGAGTTCCCGGGGGCCCAGGGCGGCACCAACGCTGACCTCTTCGCAACGAAGTTGCAAGAGGTCATCGCGGACGCGGCCAAGGTGGTAAGGCCCGTCAAGTCGGCGGCCCTCGAGGTGACCAATCTTGACGATTCGGTCACCAAAGAGGAGGTCGTGGCGGCGCTCGCAGCAGTAGGGGGCTGCAACACCGCAGCGGTACAGGGTCGGGCTATCAGGCCCGGCCGCGGCGGCATGGGCACAATCCGCCTGGAGTGCCCGGTCACCGCAGCTAAGGCCGTCCTTGCCAAGGGACGGCTTGCCGTCGGGTTTGGGTCGTGTGTGGTCCGAGCACTTGGTGAGCAGCCTTTGCGCTGCTACAAGTGCTTCGGAATCGGCCACACACGGGCCCTCTGTCCGTCCAAGGTGGACAGGTCGGACGCCTGTTACCGCTGCGGTAAGGAGGGGCACATGTCCGCCTCCTGCACGGCCGCCAAGCCGCTCTGCGCGGTGTGCGCCGCCAGTGGCCGCCCGGCGGACCACGTGGTGAGGGGGAGGAACTGCAATCCTCCCCCAAAGAAGGGCAAAGCGCAGGCGCCGTCCCAGCCTGCCGCTACCACCGTCGTCCCTGAGGCTGGGACCTCGGTGGCCGACGAGGGGGGTGCGATGGCCGAATGATGGATAGGTCCGGACATCGCATCCTACAGGCGAATACTAACCACTGTAAAGCAGCCCAGGACCTGCTGATGCAGGCCCTGGCTGAGTGGTTAGTAGACGTTGCGGTGGTCGCCGAGCCGTACTCTGTCCCTGGCCGTTGGCTGGGTGATCGGGACGGCTCGGTGGCGTTGGTGTCGCGGTCTTCCACGGACTCCCCTCCCCTCTCGCTCTTAGAGAGGGGACCGGGATACGTGGCCGCCGCGTGGGGAGAAATAGCCCTGGTGGGGGTCTATTTCTCCCCTAACCGCCCTTTACAGGACTTCGAGGATTTTCTCGAAGTCCTGACCGCAGTAGTCGGTAGGGCGGCGCCGCGCCAGGTCGCCGTATTGGGCGACCTGAACGCCAAGTCGGCGGCCTGGGGCAACCGGGCCGCCTCTTGCAACGTCCGCGGGCAGGCCGTTGAATTTTGGGCGGCCTCGTCGGGCGTGTCCCTCCTAAATAGAGGGACGGCCCACACGTGTGTGCGGCAACGGGGAGGGACGGTGGTGGACGTATCGTTCGCCACCCCCGCACTTGCCGCCCGCGTCGTCGGCTGGCGGGTGGAAACGGTGGAGACCTTGTCGGACCACCGATACGTGCGGTTCGACATCGTCTCCACCCAGAGCCCCCGGGGGATGGCCCGCTCGGGCCAGTCCCCCTTTCCACGGTGGGCTCAGATCCACCTGGACCGAGGGGCGGCCAAGGAGGCGGCGTTCGTCCAGGACTGGCTCACGCCTCCTGTCAATGTCCTGGACGTCGACGCCTCGGCGGTCCGACTGCGGGAGTCCCTGACCGAGGTGTGCAACTCCAGCATGCCTCGGTCTCGCCGCCCACCTCCCCGACGCGCCGTCTATTGGTGGTCGGAGGAGCTGGCGGGGCTCCGGGCCGCCTGCGTGGTGGCCAGGAGGGCCTACACGCGGAGTCGACGGCGGAGCGTGCGGGACGCGTCGAACGAGGACCTTCTCTACGCCTCGTACGTAGAGGCAAAAAAGGTCCTCAAGGCGGCCATGTTCGCCGCCGACGACGCGGCGAGGGCCGAAATGCTAGAGGGTCTCGACAGAGACCCGTACGGGAGACCGTATAAGGCGGCGCGGAATAAACTGCGCCCCTTCGGTCCCCCGCTAGCAGAGACCCTCGAGCCGGCGTTGCTGGATGGGGTGGTTCGGTCCTTGTTTCCAACAGGGACCAACTTCACCCCTCCAGTGATGGACCCCCCGCGGGAGGCGGCTCCGCCGGCGGAGGAGGTCCCTCCGGTCACGGTGGCGGAGTTTGGCGCGGCGACGCTTCGCCTCCGCGCCAAGAAAACCGCCCCCGGGCCGGACGGCGTCCCCGCAAGGGTGGTGGCCATTGCGGCCACCCAAATGGCGGACAGGTTTCGGGACCTCTTCAGCGCGTGTTTCACGGCTGGGAGGTTCCCGAAAACCTGGAAGGAGGGGCAACTGTGCCTCCTCCGTAAGGAGGGACGACCGGCAGACTCCCCCTCGGCATACCGACCCATCGTTCTGCTCGATGAGGTCGGTAAACTGTTCGAGGGGATCGTCGCCGGTCGGCTGAATGGCCTCCTGCGGGGGGTTGGGCCGAACCTGTCGGACGCCCAATTCGGTTGCCGGATTCCCAGTTCCCCTCCATATAGGCGATGCGGGAGTGCCGCTGGGTCGTTTAGTGGGTATACCGGTGGGGAGCACCGCCGGGAGTCCCACATAACCCTGCCGTCCCCCGACGGGGGGGTATGCATAAAGCATTTTTCCCAGCGTCAAAAAAAAAAAAAAAAAAAAAAAAAAAAAAAAAGGTTAGGTTAGGTTAGGTTAGGTTAGGTTAGGTTAGGTTAGGTTAGGTTAGGTTAGGTTGTTGTGGCCATCAGAATTGTAAGAGCCTATGTAACGGTGGCCCACGCGGCCGCCTGCCTTCTCGCGTGCACCCCCCCGTGGGAGCTAGACGCAGAGGTGCACGCAGAGACCTACCAACGTAGGTCCAGGGTCCGGACAACAGGCGAACGCCCGGCCCCGGAGGAGGTGGCAGCCGCCCGTCGCGCGACAGAGCGCCGACTGCGGGACCGGTGGAAGGCCCAACTGGAGGTCGCCCCTTATGGTGTCCGTACCATAGAGGCGATCCTCCCAACGGCCGACCTTTGGCTGAAGAGGGCAGTCGGCGCGACGTCGTACCGGCTCGTGCAGGTAATGACTGGGCATGGGTGCTTCGGTCACTACCTGCACAAAATAGGTAGAGAGCCGGCCCCGCTGTGCCACGAGTGCGGAAGTCCCGACGACACCGCTCAGCACACCCTTGAGGTGTGCAGTCGTTGGGACGCGGAGCGCGGCCAAATGGCACGCATTATTCAGCGGATGGACCTCTCGCTCCAAAGCATTGTCGAAGCGATGCTGAGCGACGAGAGGTCCTGGGAGGCGGTGGTCTCCTTCTGCGAAACGGTCATGTCGCAAAAGGAGACCGCGGAGCGGGAGCGCGAGGAAGATCCTCTTGCGCATCCCCTCCGGCGTAGACGGCTTGGGGTGAGAAGGCGGCGTTTTGCCGCCAGACTCAACCCATAGTGGCTGCAGGTGGACGATGGGAGTCCTCTGCCTGCGGTGATTAGCCACTGAGCGGTCTGGGAGATGGCCAAGCGTGCTCGACCATCTCCCCTACGGCGCGGGAAGCCCCGGCAACGGCTGGGGCGCCACCGGTGCACATCGTGGACTATGCTTGCGCGGGTTCCACGGTGTCCAACAAAACCGGCGAGAGGGCACGTCCGGGTGCTTTTAGTGGGTATGCCGCCCTTATTGGCGGAGAGTCCCACATAACCCTCCGACACTCCCATGTTCGGAGGGTATGCATAAAGCATTTTACACCTGGTCAAAAAAAAAAAAAAAAAAAAAAAAAAAAAAAGGTTAGGTTAGGTTAGGTTAGGTTAGGTTAGGTTAGGTTAGGTTAGGTTAGGTTAGGTTGGGGGACCCCCCACAGTGCTTGCTTCCACGTAGCGTTCCCCGGGCAACGACCTGGTCCTGTCACCGTAACGGAGTGGCAGGCCAGTGATCGGCGAAAGTGCACTGTGCGTTGAAGACTTTTTTGCGGACTCTTCAACACTTGCGGCGGCTATGCCTAAGCTTCCATCGCGGGACGCCTCCGGGCGGTTCCTAAAAGGCCCTTATCAGGGCCAACCAAACGGCCCTTCTCAGGGCCAACCAAAAGGCCCTTCTCAGGGCCAACCAAAAGGCCCTTCTCAGGGCCAACCAAAAGGCCCTTCTCAGGGCCAACCAAAAGGCCCTTCTCAGGGCCAAACCAAAGGCCCTTCTCAGGGCCAAACCAAAGGCCCTTCTCAGGGCCAAACCAAAGGCCCTTCTCAGGGCCACGCTGGCGATGCCAGTATGGCGTCGGAGGTTTGCCGCCCATCACCGGGTAGCATGTTCCGTAGGCTGTCGGTCGACGTGTTGTCGGACTCCGACAACGAGTCGCTCGTTCCAGAGTCGGACGGAAGTTCGGCGATGGAAGCCGAAAGTCGCCTACAAAAGCGAAAGCGATCCTTCCTGAAGGACGGCGGCGAAGGCTCCTCGGACTCCACGAGGAGTGCTAAGCCAAAAAAGAAGGCGAAGGCCAAAAAGCCTTCCACTGTGGCGGACACCCACGACGTGGTTCTGGCGGACGCCCAACGTCAGTTGGACCTCGCGCGAAGGGCCCAGCTCCAGGAAGACCTGGAAGAGAGGGTCGCCGCGAAGGAGATGCAGGCGCAGGCCGCCCGGGCTAAGTCCGGGTACGGTGCGTCTAGCGTCTTATACGCGGACCACTCGCTGGCCGAGCTGGAGCGCATGGCGCAGGAGGACGAAGAGGAGATCAGGGTGGTCGCCTCTAAGTCCTCCAATCTAAAAGGGACTTTTCAGAAGTCCCTTAAATGCAGGGCCGCCAGCATGGGTGGCATCGTCCGGGAGCTCGTGCAACGCACAGCCACCGACGAGACGCGGCAACTGCAGGCGAAGATAGATCGCCTGCAGTCGGAGGTCAGCCAGCTGCATAAGAAGCTGGCTGAGGTCACGGCCCAGCCAACCCAAGCTGAGCCGAGACCTGCAGTGGAGGGCCCTTCCTCCTCTTCCAACCTTGAGGATGTCATCCGCAAGGTTGTGATGGAGGAAAGGGCATTTACGAGAGCCTGCCTCGCTGGCATCGAGGACAGGCTCTTGCCCGAAAAGCGCCTCCGACCGCCCCTCGCGGCGGACAAGAGGCCGTGCGAGCCTGGGCCATCCTCCCAAAGGGAGGACGCCCTTCTCCCTTCCACCACCCCGTCCACCCAGCCGTGGACGAAGGTGGTCAAAAAGGGGAAGGGCAAGGCCAAGAAGGCGAGAGCGGCCGCCGCCCCTGCCTCCCCAGCCAACATCTCCCCTCCCTGCCCGTCCCAGACGACCGGCAAGGGGAAGGGGAAGGGGAAGGGGCAAAAGTCGGCCCCTAAGCCCGCCACCGCTGCCCCGGCAGCTAAAAGGGCCTCTGCCGGTGGGAGAAAAACCTTAGTTTCTCCCAAAACCGCGGCCGTCGTGGTGACGCTCACCGCGGAGGCCGCAGAGCGTGGTGAGACGTACGAGTCCGTGCTGAAACGGGCTCGTACCAACGCCGATCCCACCAAGTTGGGAATCGGCGCCATCACGTGCCGCCAGACCCAAGCCGGGGCTCGTATTTTCGAGTTCCCGGGGGCCCAGGGCGGCACCAACGCTGACCTCTTCGCAACGAAGTTGCAAGAGGTCATCGCGGACGCGGCCAAGGTGGTAAGGCCCGTCAAGTCGGCGGCCCTCGAGGTGACCAATCTGGACGATTCGGTCACCAAAGAGGAGGTCGTGGCGGCGCTCGCAGCAATAGGGGGCTGCAACACCGCAGCGGTACAGGGTCGGGCTATCAGGCCCGGCCGCGGCGGCATGGGCACAATCCGCCTGGAGTGCCCGGTCACCGCAGCTAAGGCCGTCCTTGCCAAGGGACGGCTTACCGTCGGGTTTGGGTCGTGTGTGGTCCGAGCACTTGGTGAGCAGCCTTTGCGCTGCTACAAGTGCTTCGGAATCGGCCACACACGGGCCCTCTGTCCGTCCAAGGTGGACAGGTCGGACGCCTGTTACCGCTGCGGTAAGGAGGGGCACATGTCCGCCTCCTGCACGGCCGCCAGGCCGCACTGCGCGGTGTGCGCCGCCAGTGGCCGCCCGGCGGACCACGTGATGAGGGGGAGGAACTGCAATCCTCCCCCAAAGAAGGGCAAAGCGCAGGCGCCGTCCCAGCCTGCCGCTACCACCGTCGTCCCTGAGGCTGGGACCTCGGTGGCCGACGAGGGGGGTGCGATGGCCGAATGATGGATAGGTCCGGACATCGCATCCTACAGGCGAATACTAACCACTGTAAAGCAGCCCAGGACCTGCTGATGCAGGCCCTGGCTGAGTGGTTAGTAGACGTTGCGGTGGTCGCCGAGCCGTACTCTGTCCCTGGCCGTTGGCTGGGTGATCGGGACGGCTCGGTGGCGTTGGTGTCGCGGTCTTCCACGGACTCCCCTCCCCTCTCGCTCTTAGAGAGGGGACCGGGATACGTGGCCGCCGCGTGGGGAGAAATAGCCCTGGTGGGGGTCTATTTCTCCCCTAACCGCCCTTTACAGGACTTCGAGGATTTTCTCGAAGTCCTGACCGCAGTAGTCGGTAGGGCGGCGCCGCGCCAGGTCGCCGTATTGGGCGACCTGAACGCCAAGTCGGCGGCCTGGGGCAACCGGGCCGCCTCTTGCAACGTCCGCGGGCGGGCCGTCGAATTTTGGGCGGCCTCGTCGGGCGTGTCCCTCCTAAATAGAGGGACGGCCCACACGTGTGTGCGGCAACGGGGAGGGACGGTGGTGGACGTGTCGTTCGCCACCCCCGCACTTGCCGCCCGCGTCGTCGGCTGGCGGGTGGAAACGGTGGAGACCTTGTCGGACCACCGATACGTGCGGTTCGACATCGTCTCCACCCAGAGCCCCAGGGGGATGGCCCGCTCGGGCCAGTCCCCCTTTCCACGGTGGGCTCAGATCCACCTGGACCGAGGGGCGGCCAAGGAGGCGGCGTTCGTCCAGGACTGGCTCACGCCTCCTGTCAATGTCCTGGACGTCGACGCCTCGGCGGTCCGACTGCGGGAGTCCCTGACCGAGGTGTGCAACTCCAGCATGCCTCGGTCTCGCCGCCTACCTCCCCGACGCGCCGTCTATTGGTGGTCGGAGGAGCTGGCGGGGCTCCGGGCCGCCTGCGTGGTGGCCAGGAGGGCCTACACGCGGAGTCGACGGCGGAGCGTGCGGGACGCGTCGAACGAGGACCTTCTCTACGCCTCGTACGTAGAGGCAAAGAAGGTCCTCAAGGCGGCCATGTTCGCCGCCGACGACGCGGCGAGGGCCGAAATGCTAGAGGGTCTCGACAGAGACCCGTACGGGAGACCGTATAAGGCGGCGCGGAATAAACTGCGCCCCTTCGGTCCCCCGCTAGCAGAGACCCTCGAGCCGGCGTTGCTGGATGGGGTGGTTCGGTCCTTGTTTCCAACAAGGACCAACTTCACCCCTCCAGTGATGGACCCCCCGCGGGAGGCGGCTCCGCCGGCGGAGGAGGTCCCTCCGGTCACGGGGGCGGAGTTTGGCGCGGCAACGCTTCGCCTCCGCGCCAAGAAAACCGCCCCCGGGCCGGACGGCGTCCCCGCAAGGGTGGTGGCCATTGCGGCCACCCAAATGGCGGACAGGTTCCGGGACCTCTTCAGCGCGTGTTTCACGGCTGGGAGGTTCCCGAAAACCTGGAAGGAGGGGCAACTGTGCCTCCTCCATAAGGAGGGACGACCGGCAGACTCCCCCTCGGCATACCGACCCATCGTTCTGCTCGATGAGGTCGGTAAACTGTTCGAGGGGATCGTCGCCGGTCGGCTGAATGGCCTCCTGCGGGGGGTTGGGCCGAACCTATCGGACGCCCAATTCGGTTTCCGAGTTGGACGTTCGACAGTGGACGCGCTGGCCCGGCTGAAGGGCCAGGTGAGGGAGGCCGTGGAGTCTGGGGACGGAGTGTTGGCTGTGTCATTTGACATAGCCGTTCGACAACGCGTTCAATTCCGTCCCCCACTCCACGATCTTGGAGGCACTCCGGTACCACGGAGTGCCTTCATACTTGCGGGCCCTCTTGGCCAGCTACTTGGAGGACCGAGCGGTCCTCCTCGTAGACAAGGCTGGCCAAGTCCGGAGGTACGGCGCGGAGTCTGGTGTTCCACAGGGGTCGGTCCTAGGACCACTCCTGTGGAACATCGGCTTCGACTGGCTCCTGCGGGGATCCCTCCTCCCGGGCACGAGTGTCATCTGCTACGCGGATGACACTCTCCTCACTGCCCGGGGGAGGGATTTTAGGGAGGCGGCCAGTTTGGCCTCGGCTGGCGGATCCTTGGTCGCGGGAAGGATCCGCCGCCTCGGGTTGGGGGTTGCGCTGCACAAGACCGAGGCCGTGTTCTTCCACGGGCCTCGGCAGCGCATCCCTCCTGACGCCCACATCGTCGTGGAGGGCGTCAGGATCGGGGTGAGGACCCAGATGAAATATCTGGGCCTCACCCTGGACAGCAGGTGGCGCTTCGGCCCGCACTTCAGCGGGTTGTCAGCGCGCCTGCTGAAGGCGGCGAACGCCCTCTCGTGGCTCCTCCCAAACCTGGGAGGGCCGAAGGCGAGATGCCGGCATTTGTATGCCGGCATCTTGAAGAGCATGGCCCTTTACGGGGCCCCCATCTGGGCGGACTCCCTCCACAGGAGGGAGAATGCGACCGCCATCCGCAGGCCCCAAAGGGCCATTGCACTGCGGGTGGCGAGAGCCTACCGCTCGGTGGGCTTTGCGGCAGCGTGCGCTCTGGCCGGCACCCCGCCTTGGGAACTCGAGGCGGGGGTGCTCGCCAGAGTGTACGAGTGGACGGCGGGGCGCAGGGCGCTCGGGGAGTGCCCTGCCCCAGAAGAGCGGGAGGCCGTCCGCAGAGAGGCGAGGGACGCAACCGTCCAACATTGGACGGAGGCCCTCGCCACCGCAGCCTTTGGCCGCAGAACGTTGGACGCGCTCGGGCCAGTCCTGAAGGACTGGCTCGGGCGGTCCCACGGTTTCCTTTCCTTCCGTCTGGTGCAGGTGCTATCCGGGCATGGCGTCTTCGGATCGTGCCTGCACCGGATCGGAAGAGAGGAGACCCCGGCCTGCCACGATTGTGGCGCGGCGGTGGACACGGCGCAGCACACCCTGGAGGTGTGTGCGTCGTGGTCTGGGCCGCGCCGCCAATTGATGGCGGTGGTCGGGCAGGACCTCTCGCTGCCCAGCGTGGTTTTAGCCATGCTGGGAAGCGAGGAGTCCTGGGCTGCGGTGGCCTCCTTTTGCGAGGAAGTAATTTCGCAAAAGGAGGCGGCGGAGCGGGCGCGGGAGGAAGACCCTCTCGCAGCGCCACTCCGCAGGCGACGAACGGGTCGGAGAAGGCGATTGCATGACAATCGTCTTCCCCCTCCTGGTGGAGGATAGCGGGAGACAGGCGCGGGGGCGTCTTCTCCCGCATTGCACGTATCCTCCACTTCCGCCGGGTGGGAATGACCGCGAGCACTCGCGGTTATTCTCGGGCCCCTCTCCCAGGGTGGGGGGGGGTGAAGGGCTCGCCGTAAAGGCGGGCGGTCGTCGGCGGGGGGCTGGATGGAAAGGCTGTGCCGGATTCCCAGTTCCCCTCCATATAGGCGATGCGGGAGTGCCGCTGGGTCGTTTAGTGGGTATACCGGTGGGGAGCACCGCCGGGAGTCCCACATAACCCTTCCGTCCCCCGACGGGTGGGTATGCATAAAGCATTTTTCCCAGCGTCAAAAAAAAAAAAAAAAAAAAAAAAAAAAAAAAAAAAAAAAAAAAAAAAAAAAAAAAAAAAAGGTTAGGTTAGGTTAGGTTAGGTTCCGCGGACCTGCTGGGTTGTCCCAGTGGGTGGGGAGGTGTACCCCAACGCGGCGCGTCCCCGGGCGGCGGATAGGGGAATGGCTCCCAGAAATGGGAGTTACCGGTTTACCGGCGCGGACCAAACACTTGGGGGGGGGGGGGGGGAATGGGGAGGTTTCCGAACTGTTGGTGCGGTGCCGTCCTGCTCGGTCTCCCGCGAGTCGGTTGTATGGGTCAGCTTCCTTGCGGGATTTTGGGTGGGTCGGCGCTTCACTAGCGGATTGGGGTTTGATAGGGGGGGCTTCTCCGCGCGTCCCTCTGACTAGCAGAGGGCGCAGTGGATGGAGTCGGGATGTGCTCGTGGAGCCGTCTGCTAGGAGTAAGATAGCCTTTTTGGCTACGAGGAGCCGGGAGTCGGGCCCGGCGTGCACTCACCCTGCCGCCGGGCAGGCAGTGGGGGTTTACCTCCCTGCCACCGCCCCAAAATCGTAATCCCGCAACATGGTCGTGGTCATGTTTCGCGATCTGAGCGGGACCGATAGGCCTTGGCTTGGTCGCCCGGGCTGCGAGGAAGACAACCTCTATAAAAAATCACCCGAAGGTAAGCGGCGGCGCAGCGTGAGGCCTGGAAGGCTGAACGGAGTTTCAGTCGCTACTGCGTCCCCCGCCAGGGAAGTGTCGATCCTCTGAGCGGGTTATGCTAGACTTCCCCGGTTACAGTGGGCACTGTCCGGGGTGACCCACCCTTCCCACGTACTCGTGGGACTAGATTATGGCTTTGTATTTTAATAAATCTTTTAGTGTAGGAAGCGATGTTGAGGAGGAGGTAGTAGAGAGCGCGTCTGCGCAGTGCTGCGCCGAGAAGGCGAGTGGTGAAGCTTTGAGCGAGAGGGTGGAGAAAACAGCTCCTGAAGCTTATATGGAGGTGTACAGTATGGAGTCAGAGGCCGACTCAAGATTGAGTGAAAGCGGCTCTGCAGAGCCGACTGAATCCAGGTTCTGGAAGAAAAAGGTGGACCGTGGCAAGCGGAAGCATAAAGAAGATGTGGGCTTGGACTCTGACACGGGTGATGAGGCAGTGCCGTCACCATTAAGAGTGCCAATCGCGAAAAGAGGTAGAGGTCGGCCGCCAAGCACGGGCAAGTATGTGGGCCTTGCAAAGGCACAGTCCGAGCTCAAAGCTCTGAGGCGAGAGGAAGAAAGGAGAAAAAGTGAGGAGGAGATAGCCGAGCAGGTGGCGACTAACAGGGCGAGGCGCTCTGTTGCTCCACCGGAGCGCGAAAGAAAGGAAGAAAAACTGGCGTCAGACCTAAGCAGGCAGGTGCTGGATAGTGTCGACATTGTTGTTAATGTAGCCAACAAGTCTGGAAACCTCAAGGGCACCTTTCAACGGGCCCTTAAAGATGCAGCGGCATCAATAAAGGTGGCAACAGAAGCGCTGCTCGAATGCTCGGTCTCTGAAGAGACAGCGAAGCTTCAAGCTGACAATGCCCGCCTAAGGGCTGAGATGGCGGAGCTTCGTAAAGAGTTGAATGAGATTAAAATCATAGTGGCTCAGTCTCCAGCTAAAATGCCGGAGTGTTCTGCAGAGGGGACGGGACGCCCCGAGCCAGGGGCGAGTCAAATTGTATCGTCGGTACAGGACGATCGGGAGGAATTGGCGCGTGTAATCATGCTGCAAGTGGGCAAAATGATCAACGCAAGATTGGAAGGAATGGAGGAGAGGCTGCTGCCAGAAAAGCGCATCCGTCCACCTCTCGCTGCAGATAAGCGAAAGGACGCGCAAAATCCAGCAACACCTATACCGGAACAGGCGAAAAAGGCTGGACAGAAAGCCTCTCAGCCCCAAAAGCGGGGGAAAAATAAGGCCAAGGAAAGTGAAAGCGTGGCAGACAGTGCAGCGCCACCCACTCACCGGAAGCCTGCGAAGGAACCGGCCAAAGAAAGTTGGGTCGCAGTTACCAAAAAAGGTAAAAAGGCGACCAAAGCTCCCTTGGCAAGTGGAGAGAAGGGGACTACTAAGCCAAGCAGTCGCTCAGCCCCGGTGCGGAGTTTGCGGGTCCCCCGAACTGCAGCAGTGGTTATTACTCTGCAGCCAGGAGCTGAGGAGAAGGGTGCGACATACGGCAAGATGATGGCGGATGCCAGGTCAAAAATGGATCTTGGTAGCTGTGGGATCACAAGTGTGCGATTCCGGAAGGCGGCCACTGGTGCCCACCTCCTGGAAGTCGGGGGTGAGGCGAGTGAAGAGAAAGCCGACTCTTTGGCTAAAAAGTTGGAGGAAGTTATAGGTGGAGAGCTGGCCAGAATAACGCGGCCCACTAAGTGTGCGGCATTTAGAATATTGGGTCTGGATGATTCTGTGACCAAAGAGGATATTGTTGCGGCAGTTGCGCGGCAAGGAGGATGCCCGGTAGATAAGATAAAGGTTGGTGAAATTAGGCGAACCTACCAGGGCACAGGAATCACGTTGGTTAGCTGTCCGGTGGCAGCTGTGAAGAAAATTAAAGGTGAAGGACGCATCCTAGTTGGCTGGGTCTCGGCACGGATAGAGATGGTGCAGCCCAAACAGATAAGGTGCTATCGGTGCCTGCAGAGCGGGCATGTTCGCGCGCAATGCTCTTCAGAGGCAGACCGCAGTGAGGAGTGTTACCGGTGTGGACAGGTCGGCCACAAAGCCGCAGCCTGCTCAGCTCAGCCGAAGTGCTCAGTTTGTGCGGCAGCAAATAGGCCAGCAACGCATAGACTAGGCAGCAAGGCGTGTACCCCTCCTAAGTCAAGGAGAAGCAGGGCTAATAACAAGGCGACAAACGTCTCAGACTCACCGCTGGTGGCTGCCAGTTGTCCCCCGTCTCAAAATGGGGGCGAGGTGGATCAAATGGACGCTTCATAGCATGGCCTTACGCTTTCTACAGGCGAATCTCAACCACTCCGCCAGGGCTCAGGATCTCATGATCCAGAGCATGGCGGAGTGGTTGATTGATATAGCAGCGGTATCCGAGCCTTATTTTATCTCACCCAGAGACAACTGGGTGGGGGACATTGATGGGCTCGTGACGATAATTTCTAAAGGGGCAACCTTTGACAAGGTTATAAAAGGCAGTGGTTGTGTCGCGGCTCTTGTCAAAGGGTTAATGGTGATGGCGGTGTACATCTCGCCCAATAAGGCTCTCGTTGAGTTCGAGAGTTTTCTCGCTGAAGTTGGGTCCATTATAGGACGGAGCCACCCGCATCCAGTTCTCGTCCTCGGTGATTTTAATGCCAAATCCAGGGCGTGGGGGTCCCCTGTGACGGATGCACGCGGAGAAACACTAGAGGAGTGGGCTTTGACCGCTGGTCTATCTATTCTTAATAGAGGATCGGAGTTCACGTGTGTGCGGCCACAAGGCTCGTCCGTAGTGGATATATCATTCGCAAGTTCATGTTTGGAGAGTCGCGTCACTGGTTGGAAGGTGGCAAATGACGCTGAAACATTATCGGACCATCACTATATAAGGTTTGAGGTCGCTTCTGTAACTCCGAGCAGACCGGCCGGGTCCATAAGAAATGGAGGAAGTCCGCGATGGGTGCTTAAGCGTCTTGATCAAGAGGTCCTTGAAGAAGCGGCCCTAGTTAAAGCTTGGTTACCAACACCGAATGAGCAGGCGGAAATTGAGGTCCAACAAGAAGCGGAGTGGTTCTGCGAGGCAATGACGCATATATGCGATGCAGCCATGCCAAGAGTTGGACCTCACACTGCAAAGCGCCAGGTTTACTGGTGGTCGGCAGAGTTGGCGACCATACGTAGGTTATGCATCGTTGCGAGACGTCGATACACAAATTACCGTCGAAGACGACTCCGGGATGATGAGCTTCTGACGCAGTTCTACGAACAGTACAAAGAAGCCAAAGCGGCACTCAAACTAGCCATCATGCAGGCTAAAAGTCAAGCCCGAGAAGAACTCCTGGAGACCCTGAACCAGGACCCATGGGGGCAACCATACCGAATGGTTAGGGGCAAACTCCGGCCATGGACACCGCCGCTAACACAAAGTTTGGAGCCTCAGCTGCTAGAGGAAGTAGTGACAAGCCTGTTTCCGCACAGAGCAGAGCACGTTCCACCAACCATGGCACCTTCCGGTGAGGAGAACGTCTCTCAAGTACCAGAAGTGGAGGAGGTGGAGCTAAGGATGGCAGTTCTGCGGCTCAGGGCCAAGAACACGGCCCCTGGCCCGGACGGTGTTCCCGGCCGAGCATGGGTGATAGCTCTGAAGGCTTTGGGACCTCGGCTCCGAAATCTTTATAGTGCTTGCCTGGATCAAGGACGATTTCCAGTGCAGTGGAAGACGGGCACACTTGTGCTACTTAAGAAGAATGGGAGACCAGTAGACTCTCCGTCCGCTTACCGGCCCATTGTTCTTTTAGATGAGGTTGGAAAGCTATTTGAGCGCATAATCGCGGCTCGCCTTATTGGGCACATGAACTGCGTTGGGCCGGACCTGGACGAGAACCAGTTTGGTTTCCGAAGGGGTCGGTCCACAGTTGGCGCTATCTTAAAAGTGAAAAAAGTGGCGGAGGAAGCAGTCTCCCAGGGAGAGGTTGTTCTGGCGGTGTCTCTTGACATCGCCAACGCCTTCAACACCCTACCCTGGAGCTGTATCAGAGAGGCCTTAAGATACCATAAAGTACCTCGGTACCTCAGAGGAATAGTGCAGGACTACCTAGCTGATCGGTTTGTGACATTTCAGGGGCAAAGGGGATGGCAGAAACACAGAATGTCGTGCGGTGTTCCACAGGGGTCTGTCTTAGGACCACTCCTGTGGAACATCGGTTACGACTGGGTACTAAGAGGGTCCTTTCTAACAGGGATCATGGTAACATGCTATGCAGATGATACCCTGGTTACTGCGAGAGCCATGACATACAGGGAAGCAGCAATACTTGCTACAGCAGGTGTAGCGCAAGTGGTTGGTAGGATCAAAAGACTTGGGCTTGAAGTAGCCTTGAATAAATCTGAGGCCCTGTTTTTTCACGGGCCTCGGAACAAGCCTCCAGCTGGATCCCATATTATAGTAGGAGGAGTCCGTATCGGTGTCGAGTCGACGATGAAGTACTTGGGACTCGTCCTCGACAGCCGATGGGACTTCAAGGCTCACTTCTTACGTCTTGAACCAAAATTGATGACAACAGCAGCGGCACTTGGGGGACTGCTACCTAACATCAGGGGAGCAAGAGTCAGTTGCCGGCGATTATACACGGAGGTCGTACGCTCCATGGCCCTATATGGAGCCCCGGTGTGGGCCGACACCCTTACTAGCCGGAACATCGCCGTATTGCGCAAGCCGCAGAGAGCGATGGCTATAAGGCTGATTCGGGGATACCGCACTATCTCTTTTGAGGCAGCGTGCGTACTGGCGGGCTCCTTACCATGGGACCTAGATGCAAGAGGGCTATCGTCACTATACTTTTGGCGTGAAGGGCAGTTGACGCGAGGGCAAAGACCAGCGCATAGAGAGATACAGTGTCAGAGGCAAGAGACCACTGATTCGCTCATTGAGGTGTGGCACAGAAGGCTGGAGCAGCCTAATGCTGGCCAAACAATTATAGAGGCGATCCGTCCCCTCTTACGAGAATGGTTAAAAAGAGAGTACGGGCCGTTGACCTTCCGGTTGACACAGATGCTATCGGGACACGGGTGTTTCGCAAAGTATCTGTGTCGAATCGGGAGGGAACCAACCCCTGCGTGCCACCATTGCGACAGCCAGGAGGACACAGCGCAACATACGCTGATAGATTGCATAGCTTGGGCTATACCCCGACAGGAGCTAGCCAATACAGTAGGTAGTGATTTATCGTATCCGGCATTAATAAAAACTATGGTTGGATGCGAAGAATCATGGAAAGCGGGAATTGCCTTCTGCGAAACAGTAATGTCGCAAAAGGAAGATGCAGAAAGGGTACGAGAAATCCTAACTGAAAATCCAATCCGCAGCCAGAGAGCTGGACGGAGGAGAAGAAGAAATCTCCATGACATCCGTCCTCCATAATGCAGGCTTGGGCGGTAGCACTAGGGGGTGCCTTACCGCCCACTAACAATAAGCCTCGAGGTGGCGCGCGTGGAGGTTCCGCGCGCCTCTCGAAAGAGAGTCATGAGGGTAAGTTATAGCTATAACTATGAAAAGATGGGGCTTATATAAAGCCAACGCCATGCCGGAGCCATGAAAGAATGTGAAAACGAACTCACAGCTCCGGTAAGATGCGCCCTGTGGGAACCCCGTGAGGTTTTAGCCAGTAGGAGTCTGGCATAACCTTCCGCCTCCCCTACGGCGGGAGGTATCCATGAAGGATTTCCTCACGTTAAAAAAAAAAAAAAAAAAAAAAAAAAAAAAAAGGTTAGGTTAGGTTAGGTTTTTTTTTTTTTTTTTTTTTTTTTTCCTACCCGTACCACCATCTCTAAATGGCACTAAGTAAGTCGACTACATCCCTCTGACATGGGTGGTCAGAGTTTTTTAATAAAACGCAAAGTCGTATATTCGCTGCCCACATGCCATTGAGCTTTTACATGCTGTCTTATAACTAATTAATTCTAAACAATATTTTTATACTTTACTTATTATTATACAAATTAAAACTATGTTACAACTAATACAATTTATTTACACTTTATTTACTACAGTTTAAGAATAACAAACTTTATGTTTTTTATTACTTAATGAATACAAATTAATACTTCTAACGATATCAAATTTTAGGTTAGGTTAGGTTAGGTTAGGTTAGGTTAGGTTAGGTTAGGTTAGGTTAGGTTAGGTTAGGTTAGGTTAGGTTAGGTTAGGTTAGGTTAGGTTAGGTTAGGTTTTTTTTTTTTTTTTTTTTTTTTTTTTTTTTTTTATCAGCTGCTCTCCACAGACTCTGTGGTCCGTGCTCTTTTTTATTTTACTTTATTTATTTATTAACTTTATTACAATTTTTGTGAGAAAGGATCTCACTCAGTAAGAAAATACTTAAATTATTGATTCTATATAACTTGAAAATTTTACTTCTATATTATTCTAATACATTTTATTATGATAGGGATACATATAATATATAATTTTTTTTTTTTTTTTTTTTTTTTTTTTTTTTGTTAATATATATTTTCTTGTGGTATATTATATTTTGTATGAATTTTTTTATTTTTTTTTATTTTTTTTTTTTTTTCCGTTATATTTGCTTTTGTTTACAATTTACTTATTAACTTATAATTATTACATTTTTGGAAATGATTGATATTCTAATTTTACATTACTATTACTTAAGATTATAACATTTTGAAAAACTTGACAATTTAAATGAACATTACTATTAGACTAAACAACTTTAAGTTTCCAAGTTGGCATCCCTCATCTCCTGAGCCAACTTTTCGACGACCGCTGCGTTTCGGTGCTTTATGGACATTTTTAAGTTATACTCTAGGATCTTTTTAGTGGACGCGGCCATTGCTCGCTTGATGAAGTACCCTATTGCGTCGTTGTCATCATCGGTGTAGTAAGTACAGCTGGTGGTGTGCCGTGAGACTGCTACTACCGCGTGGGGAACGCTCTGATGTAGTTCAATTGTTCTAGCTTTGGTTTGAACAATAACTACTGTTTCGAACGTTAACCCCTGCGCTTCGTGGATGGTGAGCGTGCGCGAACCTGTGCCTTCACCACAGCCCTGTCCTATAAGCCTTTCCTTCTCGCCCTGGGTATGGACTAGGAAAAGCGTATTGGGGAGCGTGAGCGGTATTTGGGCACCAGTATAGGATTTCAGCTTCAACGAGTGTGCTTTTTGGGTTGATGAGTAGATACCGGAGTAAACTTCGCGCAGGGCGTAGGCGACGTCCAAGGGGTTCCGGTGTGTGCAGAGCAACTCCTGGCTGATGTTTGCTACCAGGTTTGGGCGGCAGTACCTCAGTTCGAAGAGATTTTCTCTATCGATATAAGGTAGTTGGTTGACATCTCCGATGAGGACCAGTTCTTTGGCATCACACAGCTTGGCAGCCATGACTATGGCTCCGAAGTGGTTCATGAGAGCCTCATCAACCATTAAGCGGCTGAACTTGTTGGACTCTCTGAAGCCATTCACCAAGACTGAAGCCATGGTGCGTACCCTGGTCTTGACAAGGTCACCAACACGAGGCGCTAGCTTCTCCCGTAGGTCGCTAGCTGCGTTTGATGTTGTAGTGATGATGGCGTCCTTGTCAGCATCGAAGTGCCCTACCACCCAGGTTGTCTTTCCACACCCCGGAACTCCATTGACCCACTCAATTGTTGGTAGTGCCCAATCCTTCCAGCTGGATGCAGTGTCCTGATTTCCCGATATGGTTTTCGCCATTTCGAGAATCCTGTCATCCAGTAGGATCCTTGTGCACTTTGCGACAACAACCAAGGGGTCACCTTGCGGGGTGTTGAATTTAGGCGCTCCGCTCTCGGTTCCCTCAATGCACACCTCCACGAAACCACTGGTCGCGTTGTAAGCCGCCATATAACTACCTGACATTTTTCCCTTTATTACTTGGGAGTTGCCGTTGTTGTATATGGCTGCTTCTGCCTCCTCGAGTTTCTCCTCCAGCAGTTTCGCATTGCCCTGCTCGAAGTGTTGCAAGATGGTCTTGCACACTCCGAGTCTGACGTCTGCGGTTGCTCTGGTGATCGCGAGAAACTCTAAGAAGGCATTGTACGCGTGGTCTTGTGGAGTCACTGCATTTACTAGTCGAGGCGGAACAACCTGCCCCATGTCGGCTCTTGTTCTCTTTACCTGCGTTTGTACCGGTTTTGGTGGAACTTTGGACTTTGATGTTCCCGTCGATAACGGAGCTTTAGGTTTCGCCTTTTTGGCTGGAGCTTCTTCGAGTGCCTCTTCGTCGTCTCCCGATCTCGTTGTTGGGAAGGGATTTCCAGACAGACTTTCCAGCATCGAGCTGAAGGTGTTTAGAAATCCCTTGAGATGGCCTCCGACCTTGGCTCTCTTCTTCCGCTCCTGCACACTGCTTAGATGTTGTGCAGTTCTTTCGGCGACTGCTTTCTGTTGGACACGTTCGGATCCGCTGATCGAGGATGGCGTGGGTTGTCCCCAGCTATCTGTTGCTGTTTTTGGGTCGTGTGCCTTGAGGAAATTTAGGTTTTCACCTCTGTCCTCGTACACGACCACCTCATGATGTTCTGAGGCTTTCAGACAGCATAGCCGGTCTACGCCTTCTCCCTGCTCATACCCGACCGTCATCGCATCTACACTAATTACACGGGGATCTTCCGCTCCTCCGCCCGTTTCTCCCAACATGGTGAGCATCGAACATGCCTGTGCGAAAGGGGTGTAGTTGCCTTCCAATGCGAGTAGAGCGATCGTCTTGTTGTGCGATCGGACTAGTCGACATCGGTGGCCCGCCACTTCCGTCTCAGGTAACGCGCTGTAGACCTTGCGCCTCATGGTCGTTTTAGACGTGCTCCCATTTATGAGTGCTGCCAAGCCAGGTGAAATCGTGAAGTGACTTCTAGTCCCGGTCCGACAGAAACCTATTCCAAGCCGCTCGTTGGCGCTGTCCATGAAGAGTGCCACTCCTCGGATTCTAATCCCAGGCACTCCTCTCTCCCCGCAAGCGAGGAGCGTGCGGACAGCGACGCTTTTGGCTGTAGGTTCCTGCCGAGAGCCGACACTACTTGTGGCTTGGCTAACGGGTATTGGTTGTGATTCGAGGGGCAGAAGATCCGTGTGCCTACTTGCCGCAGCTCTGAAGATCTTCTCGGCGAATGACAGAAAATGCGGTCTGCAATCGGGATCTGCAACGATGTTGTGCAGTTCCGATTCGACCAGGTTTCTGTCGATCCGGGCTTCTAGATCTGTTCGAGCCGCTAGGAAACGGGGGCAGTCGAGTATGATGTGCCATACTGTTTCACAGATTTCCGGGTCGCATTCGCATCCCGGGCTGTTTTTCAGCTTGAATCTGTGAAGATACTCGGCTATCCCCCCGTGACCTGTCAAGACTTGCACTTGTACTGGTGTAAATTTTGTAGAGCGAGTTATCCGGTACGCACTGTGGACGTCTGGAAGGAACCTTCTCGTTACCGCACCTGTACTGGAGGTTTCGTATCGATCCTGCCATTTGCGGATCGACTCTTCACGAATTTTCCTCCTAACGTAAGACAGGGGGATCCTTCCATAGTCCTGAGTGGTGTCCTCAAGTGCAGCAGCTTTCGCTAACTCATCTGCTCTCTCGTTACCGACGGTGCCCACGTGAGCCCTAATCCAGAACATCCGGATCTCTCGTCCTCCTTCCTGGATCCTGACAATGTTCTCCTTTATGCTTCTCGCCAGAGGATGGTTCAAGCTGGGATTCCGCAGCAGGTCGAGTGACGATCTCGAGTCACTCAGTATGCTAACTACGGGGTCCCTGCTCGAATTCACCATCTGAAGAGCCCTGTGCAGTGCATATAGTTCCGACTGGAAGACTGTGCACGCGGGATGAAGCTTAAAGGTGGCGAAGCTTGACTCCTTTCCCTCCTCCCACTGGGTTAGAGCAGCACCTACTTTTCCGTCGATTTTACTGCCGTCTGTGTAAATTTGGGGTCCGGTGATCTGCGGGACGGCGTCTTCTAGCAGTTCGTACTCCACGGATGTTAGGGTAGATGGATGGGGCTGTTCAAGATATCCCACTCGGAGTTCGAGCTCCGTCTCGGGTGGGAGATAGTCTTTCGCCAGACCTTTTTTGGCTCTGTATAGGTTCGCCGCCTCCTGGATCCTTAGGTCCAATGGCAGCAGACCCGACAGTGCCAGTGCTGCGGTGAGTGAGACCGTCCGGTATGACCTACAGACCTTTTGTGCAAATCCTCTCTGGAGCGCATTGAATTGATTTTTATTCATTTGCAGCTCTACAGATTGGTACCAGGCACTTGAGGCGTATGTCATAATAGGCTCCACCACCGCGATGTATATGGTTCTCGTGATTTCACTATTTAGACCCCACGTTACTTTCGCTGCACATGCAAGCTGCTTGTAGATATCAGCTACTTTCTTGCATTGCGCGGACACGTGGGATCTAAAAACTAGGTTTCGGTCAATGATAAGGCCCAGAAGCTTTATCTCCTCAACGAGGTCCAATTTTGTACCGGCCATGAATAACTGTGGGATGTCATACTTCAACTTCTTCGTTAGAAGCATCGCGTTGGTCTTGTGCGGTGCGAAGTTGAGTTTGTTTTGTTTTCCCCACGTTGCCACATGTTCCAACGTTGAGTTGACAGACCGCTCTAGGCTGCCGACCGACTGTCCTGTGAAAACGAGAACCACATCATCTGCAAAGGCTTGGCAGTATATTCCATCCATCTCTAGGCTATGCAGCAACGAGTCTAGGATGACATTCCAAAAGATTGGTCCTCCGATGGATCCTTGGACACAACCCTTCGTAGTCTCCTTCTCGTAAGATGCTCTAGCGTAGTTGACCTTGATCTTTCGGTCTGTGAGGTACGAACACACCATCCGGTACAGATTTTCCGGACACCTTTTTTTGACGAGTTGGTTTTTAAGGGCTGGCCACCACGCATTGTCGAAGGCCCCCTCTATGTCCAGAGAGATTAGGAGTACGATGTTTTTTCCGGTTACTCCTTCTTTTATGTGCTCTATAAGGTCATAGAGGGCGTCCTCGGTTCCTCTTTGCGGCATGAACCCGTACTGCCTTTTGTTTAGGGTTGGGAGTAAATGCCATTGGAGTCGACCAATCATGAGTTTCTCGATGGTTTTTCCAAGAACAGATAATAGTCCAATTGGTCTGTAGGACTTAGGATGAGTGTAGTCTGCCTTTCCTGGCTTTCGAATGATGACCACGTGTGCCACTTTCCAGTGAGTGGGGAAGTGATTTAGCGACAAGCATTTGTTCGCTATCGCCATGAACACCTCCCTGTCACCTCTTATGGCTGCGGCGCAGATGTCAGCTGTTAGCCCGTCTGGTCCGGGTGCCTTTTTGGGGTTTTGTGCTTGCAGCACTAACTCCAATTCCGCTGCCGTGAATGGTGGATCATCTTCCGAAAGGTCTTCAAGGGCACTCTCCTTCATCCGTTCTCGGAGGTTCGAGTGAAACGACTGGTCGTTACTCTCGGAGTCGTCTGGGTAGAAAGTTCTGGCTAAGAGTTCAGCCGACTGTTTTGGAGTTAGGGTGTTACCTTCAGAGCTTCTCAGGAGCATGTCCTCCTGCCTTCCTGACGTTTTCCTGATCACTCTGTAGATTTTATCCCACATACTCTCCTTTTCCTGAGTCGTGCAGAACTCCTTCCAGCTCTCTGTTTGGGCTTTCTCTGCGATGACTGCGTACTCCGCCTTGCATTTTTGGTATTCTTCTATAACCATTTTTACCCTGCAAGGGGCTGCATTCCTGATCCTCCTCTTTTTCCTAAGGACTTCTCTCTTAAGATCTTCAAGCTTCTTCGACCACCACGGGGGCCTGGGATTGCCCGCCTTGCTTCCTGCGATAGGGATGGTTTGTTCGCAGGCTTTGTGGATGGCCTCAGTGTAGGCTGTGATCTTATCTTCGAGGTCCCTCGGAGTTTTGGACTCCAAAATTGAGACGGTGGTGATGTCTCTCTCTGCCAGGATGGTTTTCAGCAGATGTGCGAATTCGGTCCACTTTGCCTTCTTGGTGTTGTACTTGCGCGTTGTGATTGGCCTAAGGGTTTCTAAGGCCCTTCCCAAGCGCAAGGTGAAGGTGATAGCGTTGTGGTCCGAAGTCACAAGACCTCTCTCCACTCTCCATCCCTCGATTCTTCCGAGCAGGGGTGTGCTGCAAGCGGACACGTCCACTATGCTTGTGCATGCCCTACCCTTTCTGAAGGTCTCGAAGGTCGGAGTGTCTCCGGTGTTTAGAATTTGGAGTCCCTTCTCGTTCAGGAACGCATTGTACGCCTCTCCTCTGTCATCCTCAGATACGCTGCCCCACCAGTGGCTCCAGGCATTTATATCTCCCGCGACGATGAGGTTTCGGGTGTCCAACTTGGTACAAACTTTTTTAATACGGTCCAGGTACGGTACTATGTCCTGGTCCCCCTCTAGGTAGACGGATATTACTCCTAGTTTTAGGCCTCCCCCGATAAGAAGGACTGCCGCTTCGGTCTCGGTTACCAGCTGTGGGTCGTGTACGACTTCTAGCCGGTCACCGAAAATTATAACGGCTGCCTTCACTGGTTTTTGCCTATTTAGGGTGCATTGGATAACCCTAGTCCCAGGATGTTGTTTTAGGACGCCAGTCTTTCCGACGTACGGTTCCTGTACTAGGGCCACCGTGATGCCCCTATCCACCGCAACCTGGAGTAATTCCGTCGTGGCCAGTTTTGAGCGTTGCAGGTTAGCTTGGATGAACCTCAAGCCTGCCCCGCCCAAGTTTTGAGGGACCGAGCTACGGTACTGTGAGACGCCCTCAGCAATACGATACTCGGGACCGCGCTATTGCATCCCATTTTAGTCTCTCTGGGCACTCTTTGCTAAAAGCATTGTGCGCCAGGTTGATGCATGTGCCGTGCGCGGCCGAGCAATTTTTGCACTTTGGAGGGTTCCCATCCTGTCTCCCCTTACATTTCTCCCAGGAGTGAGCCTTTCCGCAGTGACTGCAGAGCTCGTCCTTCTCCCGGCAGACAACCTTTGTATGGCCGAAGCCAAGGCATTTGGTGCACTGCACCAGTGGGGTCTGGTCAAATACAGGTCTGCGCTGCATCCCTATATAGACTTTCCCTGCCTCTATAAGGTTTTTATGAATGGAAGGGGAGACTTCCAGTACCGCGTGGCACTCAAGTGGGTTCCGTGCCTTTTTTCGGTACCGCATCTTGACCGTACTATCCTTTAGGTTGACGTCTTTCAGGATGTTTTTATTTTGGGCAAGTATGTTCTCCACGATGTCTCCGTCGGTGTGGTAGGTCAGGACATCCCTGACGATGACTAGAGGGTTTGCTGCCCTCGCCACTTCCGCCTTCAGGCCCTTATCTGTCCTAACCCTGCTCTGCACCAGGTCCAGATCTTCTTTGGTGCTACAGCTCAGGATGACCTTTTTGTTCTTGGCCTTCCTTACCCTGTCCACCTTAGCTCCAGTTTTCCTGGTGTCGAGGGCCACCCTGATCCTGTCGATCACATTTTCCCCGGTGTTCTGGGGGTTGTCTGATGTGATGATCAGGGTGTGGTTTGGTTTTAAGGGCGGTGGCTTGGCGGCGACCTTGGCATAGGTCAGCTTCCCTTTCGAACTGCCTCCTTCCCCGGCTTTGGCGAGCTCCGCTTCTAGGTTGAGGGACGGTGGTGGTGCCCTCATCTTTTCTTCTCGAAGGGTTCGGAGCTCGGACGTCACCGCTTCCATTCTCTCCGTTAGGGGATGGATGTGCTCCTCCAGGTTGAGGAGAATGGGTTGCGGTGGCTCAGAGGGGGGCGTTCGTTCAGCTGCCATCGCTTTAAGGATGTCCTTCAGTTCCTCCACTTCCTGCCTCAGGCCAGGTTCTGGCTGTGCTGTTGGGGGTTTGGAGTCCATTCTCTCCATGGCCTTAAGGTTGGACTCCAGGATCTCGTGTGTTTGCTTTTTGGTATCTCTTCGGAGCTCATCCAGCTGGTTTTGGAGAGACTCTACTCCTGCCTTGAGGCTCGAGTGGTCTCTCCGGATGGGGTCGTTGTCTTTCCCTTTTTCTCCGCTGGTTTTGAGTTCTCCTAGAGCTCTGACGCGCTTATTGAGGTCCTGGAGTGCTTCTGCCATTTCCTTAATTAGCCTATGGGGCTCCTGGGTCTCATACCCCTGCCAGCTTCGTATCGCTTTTGTGTCCTTTAGCGATTCGGTGATGTCTGCTCTGGCCTTCGACATTTCGGACGTGAGATTGGTGGTTATTTCGACTAGTTGTTTTGTGTGGGCTCTCTCCACCCGTACGAGCTCGGTCGCGTGTCTCGTCCTCTCCCTTTCCAGGCTGGTGATGTGCCTGGATCTTGAGTCCGAGAGTGAAAGGACAATCTCGTAGAGAGTCTGCAGGCTTTCGAGTGCGGTGACTTTGCACTCTCTTTTCATGTTTCCCGCTGACTCAAGCGCGTCCTTTCCCCTCAGCAACGTCTCGTTTGCCAGCTTTGTGGCTAAGTCCATCTCCACCCCCGTTCTTCGACCCGATGGCACGACGAGCATGCTTTGTCGTGGTCTGGGCCTGTTCACAGGGGTGTCTAGGTCTAAACATGATGCTACTGAGTCGTCGTCGGACTCCATGGGTTTGGGTGGTGAAATCCCGCACTGTTCCCAATTAATAACTTTTTCTGTAACCGACTCCGCCACGGACCGGTCTGAGGATGAGGCCAGGTTGTCGCTCGTCTCCAGCGGCGACTTTGTAGGCGATGTTCTCTTCCTCCTCACAGGGGCCTTAGGACCGCTTTCCTCCGGCTGAGCTCCCACCGATGACGCCTTTTTCGCGTCGGGTACTACTGGCCGCGTAACCATTTCCGACTTTAGAGATTTGGCTACTGTTTCCTTCTTTAATACCCTCTCGCGCAGCGATCGTTTAGGTTGGAGGGTCCCCTGAGGTGCCACTTCCGACTTGGGGACGGATCCGGTCACGGATTTTGAAGACATCGTTGGTTTTATAATACAATTTCTTATATCTAATTTAAACTAATTGATTCTACTTAATACTAGCAGTAATTGTTAGAGGTAGATGTTAAGCCTCGTTCCTGTAAATTAACCGGCGATCAGACCCTTCTAGCCGAAACACAGCAATGCTGTTTGGCGGCAGAATTGGGTGTGATGGTAGTACTTCCCCGGACGAGTCCTTGACTGTGACTCTTCTACCTTTACGGCTAGTATTGTTTATTTAAAGTTATACAATGATTAATAAAATGTTCAGAACTTTGAACCTATTTACTTGTTACACTATTTACGTTTAAAATTTTTTCTTACTGAGTAAAAGCCTTCTCGCGCGCCGCCGGTGGTTTGATGCCTGATGGTGATTGTGTTTTCAGATTTCTGCTGAGGTGGAATTGGAAATTTGGAATTCCCTTGGAGCCAGATTGTAGAGCTCTTGAAGCTGATTCCGGGGATACCAAACTCGGGGGGTCTATCTCCACTGGTTCCGGAGATATGGCCCGAGGGGGTTTTGGGAAATTTGAGGGGGGTTGGGGGGGGAAGGTCTCGGGAGGAGACCGGGGGGGGTGGGGTGGGGGGGGTTGGGGGGGGGTTGGGGGGGGTTGAGGGGGGGTTGGGAGGGGTCCCTTGGAGCGAGGTGGTGGGGGCTCCTGTGGCCGGTGGTGAGGGTACCTAACACCAGCGGTCCACCTCCTTTAGGTAATATGACCCCGGAGATAAGACTCGGAGGGGTGAGGTAGCCTTACGGCGAAGGGGGGGAAAATGAAATTGGGGTGAGGGGGTTGGGGTTGGGAAATTTGGGACGGGTCTGGTCTCCCCTTTACAAGGAGTCCAAACACGGGTGTCCTAGGACTTTGGGTTCAGGAGTTAGACCAGGGTTCACCTGAAGGTCCGACGAGGGTGCTCCGCTGCCGATGTTCCGCAGTGGCGCAGTCCTAAGGCCGGCTTCCGAGTCTTCACCTTGGTTGTTCCGACGTCACGCCTCGTGTCTACTGAGAGTAACTAGGTTACACGTGTATCGACCACGCGGTGAGAGGTTGTTTTTCCTGAATTTTGGTACCTTGTATCTTCTTTCGGCTTGGACGGATTTTCAAAATTCCAGCTCCGTTAGACAGATCTCGTGGAGCTCCGTCTGGTGGTGGTATTTGTTTGATGATTCTTCCGTCCTCCAGGTAGATGTGGTAGTCCAAAGTCCCGGGCCCCCTGTTCCAAAACGCCTTGGTGCAGGATGTTGAAAACGTTAATCCTTGTGAGTCAGGCACTACTTTGACCGACGTTTAAAAAATTTTTGCGCTAGCTCTAAAAATTACAAATTAATTGTATTTTTATTACGGAGCTATATAGAGTGTGTGGCGAGGTTGGG
>CAWUPV010000010.1:0-40497 GCA_963924445.1 Philereme transversata
TCCAATTTGTATCGTATTTGTATCGTATTTGTATCCAATTTGTATCGTATTTGTATCCAATTTGTATCGTATTTGTATCCAATTTGTATCGTATTTGTATCCAATTTGTATCTAATTTGTATCCAATTTGTATTCCAAATTGTATCTTATTTGTATCCAATTTGTATCGTATTTGTATCCAAATTTGTATCGTATTTGTATCAATTTGTATAGTATTTGTATCCTAATTTGTATCGTATTTGTATCGTATTTGTATCGTATTTGTATCGTATTTGTATCCAATTTGTATCGTATTTGTATCGTATTTGTATCGTATTTGTATCGTATTTGTATCCAATTTGTATCGTATTTGTATCGTATTTGTATCGTATTTGTATCGTATTTGTATCGTATTTGTATCGTATTTGTATCGTATTTGTATCCAATTTGTATCGTATTTGTATCGTATTTGTATCCAATTTGTATCGTATTTGTATCCAATTTGTATCGTATTTGTATCGTATTTGTATCGTATTTGTATCATTGTATCCATTTGTATCGTATTTGTATCCAATTTGTATCGTATTTGTATCGTCATTTGTATCGTATTTGTATCGTATTTGTATCGTATTTGTATCGTATTTGTATCCAATTTGTATCGTATTTGTATCGTATTTGTATCCAATTTGTATCGTATTTGTATCAATTTGTATCGTATTTGTATCCAATTTGTATCCATTTTGTATCGTATTTGTATCGTATTTGTATCCAATTTGTATCGTATTTGTATCCAATTTGTATCGTATTTGTATCGTATTTGTATCGTATTTGTATCGTATTTGTATCGTATTTGTATCGTATTTGTATCCAATTTGTATCGTATTTGTATCCAATTTGTATCGTATTTGTATCGTATTTGTATCCAATTTGTATCGTATTTGTTATCGTATTTGTATCCAATTTGTATCGTATTTGTATCGTATTTGTATCCAATTTGTATCGTATTTGTATCGTATTTGTATCCAATTTGTATCGTATTTGTATCGTATTTGTATCCAATTTGTATCGTATTTGTATCGTATTTTTTTCCATTTGTATCGTATTTGTATCCAATTTGTATCGTATTTGTATCGTATTTGTATCGTATTTGTATCGTATTTGTATCCAATTTGTATCGTATTTGTATCGTATTTGTATCGTATTTGTATCCAATTTGTATCGTATTTGTATCGTATTTGTATCGTATTTGTATCGTATTTGTATCGTATTTGTATCGTATTTGTATCCAATTTGTATCGTATTTGTATCGTATTTGTATCCAATTTGTATCGTATTTGTATCCAATTTGTATCGGTATTTTAATTTGTATCGTATTTGTATCCAATTTGTATCGTATTTGTATCGTATTTGTATCGTATTTGTATCGTATTTGTATCGTATTTGTATCGTATTTGTATCGTATTTGTATCGTATTTGTATCGTATTTGTATCGTATTTGTATCCAATTTGTATCGTATTTGTATCCAATTTGTATCCAATTTGTATCGTATTTGTATCCAATTTGTATCGTATTTGTATCCAATTTGTATCGTATTTGTATCGTATTTGTATCGTATTTGTATCGTATTTGTATCCAATTTGTATCGTATTTGTATCGTATTTGTATCCAATTTGTATCGTATTTGTATCCAATTTGTATCGTATTTGTATCGTATTTGTATCCAATTTGTATCGTATTTGTATCCAATTTGTATCGTATTTGTATCGTATTTGTATCGTATTTGTATCGTATTTGTATCCAATTTGTATCGTATTTGTATCCTATTTGTTCAATTTTGTATCGTATTTGTATCGTATTTGTATCGTATTTGTATCGTATTTGTATCGTATTTGTATCCAATTTGTATCGTATTTGTATCGTATTTGTATCGTATTTGTATCGTATTTGTATCGTATTTGTATCGTATTTGTATCCAATTTGTATCGTATTTGTATCCAATTTGTATCGTATTTGTATCGTATTTGTATCCAATTTGTATCCTATTTGTATCGTATTTGTATCCAATTTGTATCGTATTTGTATCCAATTTGTATCGTATTTGTATCCAATTTGTATCCAATTTGTATCGTATTTGTATCCAATTTGTATCATATTTGTATCCAATTTGTATCGTATTTGTATCGTATTTGTATCGTATTTGTATCGTATTTGTATCGTATTTGTATCGTATTTGTATCCAATTTGTATCGTATTTGTATCCAATTTGTATCGTATTTGTATCCAATTTGTATCGTATTTGTATCCAATTTGTATCGTATTTGTATCGTATTTGTATCGTATTTGTATCGTATTTGTATCGTATTTGTATCCAATTTGTATCGTATTTGTATCGTATTTGTATCGTATTTGTATCGTATTTGCATCGTATTTGTATCCAATTTGTATCGTATTTGTATCGTATTTGTATCCAATTTGTATCGTATTTGTATCCAATTTGTATCGTATTTGTATCCAATTTGTATCGTATTTGTATCCAATTTGTATCCAATTTGTATCGTATTTGTATCCAATTTGTATCCAATTTGTATCGTATTTGTATCCAATTGTTTCGTATTTTGTATCGTATTTGTATCCAATTTGTATCGTATTTGTATCGTATTTGTATCGTATTTGTATCGTATTTGTATCGTATTTGTATCGTATTTGTATCGTATTTGTATCGTATTTGTATCGTATTTGTATCCAATTTGTATCGTATTTGTATCGTATTTGTATCGTATTTGTATCGTATTTGTATCGTATTTGTATCCAATTTGTATCGTATTTGTATCGTATTTGTATCGTATTTGTATCGTATTTGTATCGTATTTGTATCCAATTTGTATCGTATTTGTATCGTATTTGTATCGTATTTGTATCGTATTTGTATCGTATTTGTATCCAATTTGTATCGTATTTGTATCGTATTTGTATCGTATTTGTATCGTATTTGCATCGTATTTGTATCCAATTTGTATCGTATTTGTATCGTATTTGTATCCAATTTGTATCGTATTTGTATCCAATTTGTATCCAATTTGTATCGTATTTGTATCCAATTTGTATCCAATTTGTATCGTATTTGTATCCAATTTGTATCGTATTTGTATCCAATTTGTATCGTATTTGTATCGTATTTGTATCGTATTTGTATCGTATTTGTATCGTATTTGTATCGTATTTGTATCGTATTTGTATCGTATTTGTATCCAATTTGTATCGTATTTGTATCGTATTTGTATCGTATTTGTATCGTATTTGTATCGTATTTGTATCCAATTTGTATCGTATTTGTATCGTATTTGTATCGTATTTGTATCGTATTTGTATCGTATTTGTATCGTATTTGTATCGTATTTGTATCGTATTTGTATCGTATTTGTATCGTATTTGTATCGTATTTGTATCGTATTTGTATCGTATTTGTATCGTATTTGTATCCAATTTGTATCGTATTTGTATCCAATTTGTATCGTATTTGTATCCAATTTGTATCGTATTTGTATCGTATTTGTATCCAATTTGTATCGTATTTGTATCGTATTTGTATCGTATTTGTATCGTATTTGTATCGTATTTGTATCGTATTTGCATCCAATTTGTATCGTATTTGTATCCAATTTGTATCGTATTTGTATCGTATTTGTATCCAATTTGTATCGTATTTTGTATCCAATTTGTATCGTATTTGTATCGTATTTGTATCGTATTTGTATCGTATTTGTATCCAATTTGTATCGTATTTGTATCGTATTTGTATCGTATTTGTATCGTATTTGTATCGTATTTGTATCGTATTTGTATCGTATTTGTATCGTATTTGTATCGTATTTGTATCGTATTTGCATCGTATTTGTATCCAATTTGTATCGTATTTGTATCGTATTTGTATCCAATTTGTATCCTATTTGTATCGTATTTGTATCCAATTTGTATCGTATTTGTATCGTATTTGTATCGTATTTGTATCGTATTTGTATCGTATTTGTATCGTATTTGTATCGTATTTGTATCGTATTTGTATCGTATTTGTATCGTATTTGTATCGTATTTGCATCGTATTTGTATCCAATTTGTATCGTATTTGTATCGTATTTGTATCCAATTTGTATCCTATTTGTATCGTATTTGTATCCAATTTGATCGTATTTGTATCCAATTTGTATCGTATTTGTATCCAATTTGTATCCAATTTGTATCGTATTTGTATCCAATTTGTATCGTATTTGTATCCAATTTGTATCGTATTTGTATCGTATTTGTATCGTATTTGTATCGTATTTGTATCGTATTTGTATCGTATTTGTATCGTATTTGTATCGTATTTGCATCGTATTTGTATCCAATTTGTATCGTATTTGTATCGTATTTGTATCCAATTTGTATCGTAATTTGTATCCAATTTGTATCGTATTTGTATCCAATTTGTATCGTATTTGTATCCAATTTGTATCCAATTTGTATCGTATTTGTATCCAATTTGTATCGTATTTGTATCCAATTTGTATCGTATTTGTATCGTATTTGTATCGTATTTGTATCGTATTTGTATCGTATTTGTATCGTATTTGTATCGTATTTGTATCGTATTTGTATCCAATTTGTATCGTATTTGTATCGTATTTGTATCGTATTTGTATCGTATTTGTATCGTATTTGTATCCAATTTGTATCGTATTTGTATCGTATTTGTATCGTATTTGTATCGTATTTGTATCGTATTTGTATCGTATTTGTATCCAATTTGTATCGTATTTGTATCCAATTTGTATCGTATTTGTATCGTATTTGTATCCAATTTGTATCGTATTTGTATCGTATTTGTATCGTATTTGTATCGTATTTGTATCGTATTTGTATCGTATTTGCATCGTATTTGTATCCAATTTGTATCGTATTTGTATCGTATTTGTATCCAATTTGTATCGTATTTGTATCCAATTTGTATCGTATTTGTATCGTATTTGTATCCAATTTGTATCCAATTTGTATCGTATTTGTATCCAATTTGTATCGTATTTGTATCCAATTTGTATCGTATTTGTATCCAATTTGTATCCAATTTGTATCGTATTTGTATCCAATTTGTATCGTATTTGTATCCAATTTGTATCGTATTTGTATCGTATTTGTATCGTATTTGTATCGTATTTGTATCGTATTTGTATCGTATTTGTATCGTATTTGCATCGTATTTGTATCCAATTTGTATCGTATTTGTATCGTATTTGTATCCAATTTGTATCGTATTTGCATCGTATTTGTATCCAATTTGTATCGTATTTGTATCGTATTTGTATCCAATTTGTATCGTATTTGTATCCAATTTGTATCGTATTTGTATCGTATTTGTATCCAATTTGTATCCAATTTGTATCGTATTTGTATCCAATTTGTATCGTATTTGTATCCAATTTGTATCGTATTTGTATCCAATTTGTATCCAATTTGTATCGTATTTGTATCGTATTTGTATCGTATTTGTATCCAATTTGTATCGTATTTGTATCGTATTTGTATCGTATTTGTATCGTATTTGTATCGTATTTGTATCGTATTTGTATCGTATTTGTATCGTATTTGTATCGTTTTTGTATCGTATTTGTATCCAATTTGTATCGTATTTGTATCGTATTTGTATCCAATTTGTATCGTATTTGTATCGTATTTGTATCGTATTTGTATCGTATTTGTATCCAATTTGTATCGTATTTGTATCGTATTTGTATCGTATTTGTATCGTATTTGTATCGTTTTTGTATCGTATTTGTATCCAATTTGTATCGTATTTGTATCGTATTTGTATCCAATTTGTATCGTATTTGTATCCAATTTGTATCGTATTTGTATCCAATTTGTATCGTATTTGTATCGTATTTGTATCGTATTTGTATCGTATTTGTATCGTTTTTGTATCGTATTTGTATCCAATTTGTATCGTTTTTGTATCGTATTTGTATCCAATTTGTATCGTATTTGTATCGTATTTGTATCGTATTTGTATCGTATTTGTATCGTATTTGTATCGTTTTTGTATCGTATTTGTATCCAATTTGTATCGTATTTGTATCGTATTTGTATCGTATTTGTATCCAATTTGTATCGTATTTGTATCCAATTTGTATCGTATTTGTATCGTATTTGTATCCAATTTGTATCGTATTTGTATCGTATTTGTATCGTATTTGTATCGTATTTGTATCGTATTTGTATCGTATTTGCATCGTATTTGTATCCAATTTGTATCGTATTTGTATCGTATTTGTATCCAATTTTGTATCGTATTTGTATCCAATTTGTATCGTATTTGTATCGTATTTGTATCCAATTTGTATCCAATTTGTATCGTATTTGTATCCAATTTGTATCGTATTTGTATCCAATTTGTATCGTATTTGTATCCAATTTGTATCCAATTTGTATCGTATTTGTATCCAATTTGTATCGTATTTGTATCCAATTTGTATCGTATTTGTATCGTATTTGTATCGTATTTGTATCGTATTTGTATCGTATTTGTATCGTATTTGTATCGTATTTGCATCGTATTTGTATCCAATTTGTATCGTATTTGTATCGTATTTGTATCCAATTTGTATCGTATTTGCATCGTATTTGTATCCAATTTGTATCGTATTTGTATCGTATTTGTATCCAATTTGTATCGTATTTGTATCCAATTTGTATCGTATTTGTATCGTATTTGTATCCAATTTGTATCCAATTTGTATCGTATTTGTATCCAATTTGTATCGTATTTGTATCCAATTTGTATCGTATTTGTATCCAATTTGTATCCAATTTGTATCGTATTTGTATCGTATTTGTATCGTATTTGTATCCAATTTGTATCGTATTTGTATCGTATTTGTATCGTATTTGTATCGTATTTGTATCGTATTTGTATCGTATTTGTATCGTATTTGTATCGTATTTGTATCGTTTTTGTATCGTATTTGTATCCAATTTGTATCGTATTTGTATCGTATTTGTATCCAATTTGTATCGTATTTGTATCGTATTTGTATCGTATTTGTATCGTATTTGTATCCAATTTGTATCGTATTTGTATCGTATTTGTATCGTATTTGTATCGTATTTGTATCGTTTTTGTATCGTATTTGTATCCAATTTGTATCGTATTTGTATCGTATTTGTATCCAATTTGTATCGTATGTATTTGTATCGTATTTGTATCGTATTTGTATCGTATTTGTATCCAATTTGTATCGTATTTGTATCGTATTTGTATCGTATTTGTATCGTATTTGTATCGTTTTTGTATCGTATTTGTATCCAATTTGTATCGTATTTGTATCGTATTTGTATCCAATTTGTATCGTATTTGTATCCAATTTGTATCGTATTTGTATCCAATTTGTATCGTATTTGTATCGTATTTGTATCGTATTTGTATCGTATTTGTATCGTATTTGTATCGTATATGTATCGTATTTGTATCCAATTTGTATCGTATTTGTATCCAATTTGTATCGTATTTGTATCGTATTTGTATCCAATTTGTATCGTATTTGTATCGTATTTGTATCGTATTTGTATCGTATTTGTATCGTATTTGTATCGTATTTGTATCCAATTTGTATCGTATTTGTATCCAATTTGTATCCAATTTGTATCGTATTTGTATCCAATTTGTATCGTATTTGTATCGTATTTGTATCGTATTTGTATCGTATTTGTATCCAATTTGTATCGTATTTGTATCGTATTTGTATCGTATTTGTATCGTATTTGCATCGTATTTGTATCCAATTTGTATCGTATTTGTATCGTATTTGTATCCAATTTGTATCGTATTTGTATCCAATTTGTATCGTATTTGTATCCAATTTGTATCCAATTTGTATCGTATTTGTATCCAATTTGTATCGTATTTGTATCCAATTTGTATCGTATTTGTATCCAATTTGTATCCAATTTGTATCGTATTTGTATCCAATTTGTATCGTATTTGTATCCAATTTGTATCGTATTTGTATCGTTTTTGTATCGTATTTGTATCGTATTTGTATCGTATTTGTATCGTATTTGTATCGTATTTGTATCCAATTTGTATCGTATTTGTATCGTATTTGTATCGTATTTGTATCGTATTTGTATCGTATTTGTATCGTATTTGTATCGTATTTGTATCGTATTTGTATCGTATTTGTATCTTATTTGTATCCAATTTGTATCGTATTTGTATCCAATTTGTATCGTATTTGTATCCAATTTGTATCGTATTTGTATCCAATTTGTATCGTATTTGTATCGTATTTGTATCGTATTTGTATCGTATTTGTATCGTATTTGTATCGTATTTGTATCCAATTTGTATCGTATTTGTATCGTATTTGTATCGTATTTGTATCGTATTTGTATCCAATTTGTATCGTATTTGTATCGTATTTGTATCGTATTTGTATCGTATTTGTATCGTATTTGTATCGTTTTTGTATCGTATTTGTATCCAATTTGTATCGTATTTGTATCGTATTTGTATCCAATTTGTATCGTATTTGTATCCAATTTGTATCGTATTTGTATCCAATTTGTATCGTATTTGTATCGTATTTGAATCGTATTTGTATCGTATTTGTATCGTATTTGTATCGTATTTGCATCGTATTTGTATCCAATTTGTATCGTATTTGTATCGTATTTGTATCCCATTTGTATCGTATTTGTATCCAATTTGTATCGTATTTGTATCGTATTTGTATCCAATTTGTATCGTATTTGTATCCAATTTGTATCGTATTTGTATCCAATTTGTATCCAATTTGTATCGTATTTGTATCCAATTTGTATCGTATTTGTATCCAATTTGTATCGTATTTGTATCGTATTTGTATCGTATTTGTATCGTATTTGTATCGTATTTGTATCGTATTTGTATCCAATTTGTATCGTATTTGTATCGTATTTGTATCGTATTTGTATCGTATTTGTATCCAATTTGTATCGTATTTGTATCGTATTTGTATCGTATTTGTATCGTATTTGTATCGTATTTGTATCGTTTTTGTATCGTATTTGTATCCAATTTGTATCGTATTTGTATCGTATTTGTATCCAATTTGTATCGTATTTGTATCCAATTTGTATCGTATTTGTATCCAATTTGTATCGTATTTGTATCGTATTTGTATCGTATTTGTATCGTATTTGTATCGTATTTGTATCGTATTTGTATCGTATTTGTATCGTATTTGTATCTTATTTGTATCGTATTTGTATCGTATTTGTATCGTATTTGTATCGTATATGTATCGTATTTGTATCCAATTTGTATCGTATTTGTATCCAATTTGTATCGTATTTGTATCGTATTTGTATCCAATTTGTATCGTATTTGTATCGTATTTGTATCGTATTTGTATCGTATTTGTATCGTATTTGTATCGTATTTGTATCCAATTTGTATCGTATTTGTATCCAATTTGTATCCAATTTGTATCGTATTTGTATCCAATTTGTATCGTATTTGTATCGTATTTGTATCGTATTTGTATCGTATTTGTATCGTATTTGTATCCAATTTGTATCGTATTTGTATCGTATTTGTATCGTATTTGTATCGTATTTGCATCGTATTTGTATCCAATTTGTATCGTATTTGTATCGTATTTGTATCCAATTTGTATCGTATTTGTATCCAATTTGTATCGTATTTGTATCGTATTTGTATCCAATTTGTATCCAATTTGTATCGTATTTGTATCCAATTTGTATCGTATTTGTATCCAATTTGTATCGTATTTGTATCGTATTTGTATCGTATTTGTATCGTATTTGTATCGTTTTTGTATCGTATTTGTATCCAATTTGTATCGTTTTTGTATCGTATTTGTATCCAATTTGTATCGTATTTGTATCGTATTTGTATCGTATTTGTATCGTATTTGTATCGTATTTGTATCGTTTTTGTATCGTATTTGTATCCAATTTGTATCGTATTTGTATCGTATTTGTATCGTATTTGTATCGTATTTGTATCCAATTTGTATCGTATTTGTATCGTATTTGTATCGTATTTGTATCGTATTTGTATCCAATTTGTATCGTATTTGTATCGTATTTGTATCGTATTTGTAACGTATTTGTATCGTATTTGTATCGTATTTGTATCGTATTTGTATCGTATTTGTATCGTATTTGTATCGTATTTGTATCGTATTTGTATCGTATTTGTATCGTATTTGTATCGTATTTGTATCTTATTTGTATCGTATTTGTATCGTATTTGTATCGTATTTGTATCGTATATGTATCGTATTTGTATCCAATTTGTATCGTATTTGTATCCAATTTGTATCGTATTTGTATCGTATTTGTATCCAATTTGTATCGTATTTGTATCGTATTTGTATCGTATTTGTATCGTATTTGTATCGTATTTGTATCCAATTTGTATCGTATTTGTATCCAATTTGTATCCAATTTGTATCGTATTTGTATCCAATTTGTATCGTATTTGTATCGTATTTGTATCGTATTTGTATCGTATTTGTATCGTATTTGTATCCAATTTGTATCGTATTTGTATCGTATTTGTATCGTATTTGTATCGTATTTGCATCGTATTTGTATCCAATTTGTATCGTATTTGTATCGTATTTGTATCCAATTTGTATCGTATTTGTATCCAATTTGTATCGTATTTGTATCGTATTTGTATCCAATTTGTATCCAATTTGTATCGTATTTGTATCCAATTTGTATCGTATTTGTATCCAATTTGTATCGTATTTGTATCCAATTTGTATCCAATTTGTATCGTATTTGTATCCAATTTGTATCGTATTTGTATCCAATTTGTATCGTATTTGTATCGTTTTTGTATCGTATTTGTATCGTATTTGTATCGTATTTGTATCGTATTTGTATCGTATTTGTATCGTATTTGTATCGTATTTGTATCGTATTTGTATCGTATTTGTATCGTATTTGTATCGTATTTGTATCGTATTTGTATCGTATTTGTATCGTATTTGTATCGTATTTGTATCGTATTTGCATCGTATTTGTATCCAATTTGTATCGTATTTGTATCGTATTTGTATCCAATTTGTATCGTATTTGTATCGTATTTGTATCCAATTTGTATCGTATTTGCATCGTATTTGTATCCAATTTGTATCGTATTTGTATCGTATTTGTATCCAATTTGTATCGTATTTGTATCCAATTTGTATCGTACTTGTATCGTATTTGTATCGTATTTGTATCGTATTTGTATCGTATTTGTATCGTATTTGTATCCAATTTGTATCGTATTTGTATCGTATTTGTATCCAATTTGTATCAAATTTGTATCGTATTTGTATCGTATTTGTATCGTATTTGTATCGTATTTGTATCCAATTTGTATCGTATTTGTATCGTATTTGTATCGTATTTGTATCGTATTTGTATCGTATTTGTATTCAATTTGTATCGTATTTGTATCGTATTTGTATCCAATTTGTATCGTATTTGTATCCAATTTGTATCGTATTTGTATCGTATTTGTATCCACTTTGTATCGTATTTGTATCGTATTTGTATCGTATTTGTATCGTATTTGTATCGTATTTGTATCGTATTTGTATCGTATTTGTATCGTATTTGTATCCAATTTGTATCGTATTTGTATCCAATTTGTATCCAATTTGTATCGTATTTGTATCAATTTGTATCGTATTTGTATCCAATTTGTATCGTATTTGTATCGTATTTGTATCCAATTTGTATCCAATTTGTATCGTATTTGTATCGTATTTTGTATCCAATTTGTATCGTATTTGTATCCAATTTGTATCGTATTTGTATCGTATTTGTATCGTATTTGTATCCAATTTGTATCGTATTTGTATCCAATTTGTATCGTACTTGTATCGTATTTGTATCGTATTTGTATCGTATTTGTATGTATTTGTATCGTATTTGTATCCAATTTGTATCGTATTTGTATCGTATTTGTATCGTATTTGTATCGTATTTGTATCGTATTTGTATCGTATTTGTATCGTATTGTATCGTATTTGTATCGTATTTGTATCGTATTTGTATCCAATTTGTATCGTATTTGTATCCAATTTCGTATTTGTAATCGTATTTGTATCCTATTTGTATCGTATTTGTACTCCTATTTGTATCCAATTTGTATCGTATTTGTATCGTATTTGTATCGTATTTGTATCGTATTTGTATCGTATTTGTATCGTATTTGTATCGTATTTGTATCGTATTTGTATCGTATTTGTATCGTATTTGTATCAATTTGTATCGTATTTGTATCGTATTTGTATCGTATTTGTATCGTATTTGTATCCAATTTGTATCGTATTTGTATCGTATTTGTATCGTATTTGTATCGTATTTGTATCGTATTTGTATCGTATTTGTATCCTATTTGTATCGTATTTGTATCGTATTTGTATCGTATTTGTATCGTATTTTGTATCGTATTTGTATCCAATTTGTATCGTATTTGTATCGTATTTGTATCGTATTTGTATCGTATTTGTATCGTATTTGTATCCAATTTGTATCGTATTTGTATCGTATTTGTATCGTCATTTGTATCGTATTTGTATCGTATTTGTATCGTATTTGTATCGTATTTGTATCGTATTTGTATCGTATTTGTATCCCAATTTGTATCCAATTTTATCGTATTTGTATCCAATTGTATCGTATTTGTATCGTATTTGTATCGTATTTGTATCGTATTTGTATCGTATTTGTATCCAATTTGTATCGTATTTGTATCGTATTTGTATCGTATTTGTATCGTATTTGTATCCAATTTGTATCGTATTTGTATCCAATTTGTATCCAATTTGTATCGTATTTGTATCCAATTTGTATCGTATTTGTATCGTATTTGTATCGTATTTGTATCGTATTTGTATCGTATTTGTATCCTATTTGTATCGTATTTGTATCGTATTTGTATCCAATTTGTATCACAAATTTTGTATCGTATTTGTATCCAATTTGTATCGTATTTGTATCCAATTTGTATCGTATTTGTATCGTATTTGTATCGTATTTGTATCGTATTTGTATCGTATTTGTATCGTATTTGTATCGTATTTGTATCGTATTTGTATCGTATTTGTATCGTATTTGTATCGTATTTGTATCGTATTTGTATCGTATTTGCATCGTATTTGTATCCAATTTGTATCGTATTTGTATCCAATTTGTATCGTATTTGTATCGTATTTGTATCGTATTTGTATCGTATTTGTATCGTATTTGTATCGTATTTGTATCGTATTTGTATCGTATTTGTATCGTATTTGTATCGTATTTGTATCCAATTTGTATCGTATTTGTATCCAATTTGTATCCAATTTGTATCGTATTTGTATCCAATTTGTATCGTATTTGTATCCAATTTGTATCGTATTTGTATCGTATTTGTATCCATTTGTATCGTATTTGTATCCAATTGTATCGTATTTGTATCGTATTTGTATCGTATTTGTATCGTATTTGTATCGTATTTGTATCGTATTTGTATCGTATTTGTATCGTATTTGTATCCAATTTGTATCGTATTTGTATCGTATTTGTATCGTATTTGTATCGTATTTGTATCGTATTTGTATCCAATTTGTATCGTATTTGTATCGTATTTGTATCGTATTTGTATCGTATTTGTATCGTATTTGTATCGTATTTGTATCGTATTTGTATCCAATTTGTATCGTATTTGTATCCAATTTGTATCCAATTTGTATCGTATTTGTATCCAATTTGTATCGTATTTGTATCGTATTTGTATCGTATTTGTATCGTATTTGTATCGTATTTGTATCGTATTTGTATCCAATTTGTATCGTATTTGTATCGTATTTGTATCCAATTTGTATCCAATTTGTATCGTATTTGTATCCAATTTGTATCGTATTTGTATCCAATTTGTATCGTATTTGTATCCAATTTGTATCCAATTTGTATCGTATTTGTATCGTATTTGTATCGTATTTGTATCCAATTTGTATCGTATTTGTATCGTATTTGTATCGTATTTGTATCGTATTTGTATCGTATTTGTATCGTATTTGTATCGTATTTGTATCCAATTTGTATCGTATTTGTATCGTATTTGTATCGTATTTGTATCGTATTTGTATCCAATTTGTATCGTATTTGTATCGTATTTGTATCGTATTTGTATCGTATTTGTATCGTATTTGTATCCAATTTGTATCGTATTTGTATCCAATTTGTATCGTATTTGTATCGTATTTGTATCGTATTTGTATCGTATTTGTATCCAATTTGTATCGTATTTGTATCGTATTTGTATCGTATTTGTATCGTATTTGCATCGTATTTGTATCCAATTTGTATCGTATTTGTATCGTATTTGTATCGTATTTGTATCGTATTTGTATCGTATTTGTATCGTATTTGTATCCAATTTGTATCGTATTTGTATCGTATTTGTATCCAATTTGTATCGTATTTGTATCCAATTTGTATCGTATTTGTATCGTATTTGTATCGTATTTGTATCGTATTTGTATCGTATTTGTATCGTATTTGTATCGTATTTGTATCGTATTTGTATCGTATTTGTATCGTATTTGTATCGTATTTGTATCCAATTTGTATCGTATTTGTATCCAATTTGTATCGTATTTGTATCGTATTTGTATCGTATTTGTATCGTATTTGTATCGTATTTGTATCGTATTTGTATCGTATTTGTATCGTATTTGTATCGTATTTGTATCGTATTTGTATCGTATTTGTATCCAATTTGTATCGTATTTGTATCGTATTTGTATCGTATTTGTATCGTATTTGTATCGTTTTTTGTATCGTATTTGTATCCAATTTGTATCGTATTTGTATCGTATTTGTATCCAATTTGTATCGTATTTGTATCCAATTTGTATCGTATTTGTATCGTATTTGTATCCAATTTGTATCGTATTTGTATCCAATTTGTATCGTATTTGTATCCAATTTGTATCGTATTTGTATCGTATTTGTATCGTATTTGTATCGTATTTGTATCCAATTTGTATCGTATTTGTATCGTATTTGTATCGTATTTGTATCGTATTTGTATCCAATTTGTATCGTATTTGTATCCAATTTGTATCGTATTTGTATCGTATTTGTATCGTATTTGTATCGTATTTGTATCGTATTTGTATCGTATTTGTATCGTATTTGTATCCAATTTGTATCCAATTTGTATCGTATTTGTATCCAATTTGTATCGTATTTGTATCGTATTTGTATCGTATTTGTATCGTATTTGTATCGTATTTGTATCGTATTTGTATCCAATTTGTATCGTATTTGTATCGTATTTGTATCCAATTTGTATCCAATTTGTATCGTATTTGTATCCAATTTGTATCGTATTTGTATCCAATTTGTATCGTATTTGTATCCAATTTGTATCCAATTTGTATCGTATTTGTATCGTATTTGTATCGTATTTGTATCCAATTTGTATCGTATTTGTATCGTATTTGTATCCAATTTGTATCGTATTTGTATCCAATTTGTATCCAATTTGTATCGTATTTGTATCCAATTTGTATCGTATTTGTATCCAATTTGTATCGTATTTGTATCGTATTTGTATCGTATTTGTATCGTATTTGTATCCAATTTGTATCGTATTTGTATCGTATTTGTATCGTATTTGTATCGTATTTGCATCGTATTTGTATCCAATTTGTATCGTATTTGTATCGTATTTGTATCGTATTTGTATCGTATTTGTATCGTATTTGTATCGTATTTGTATCCAATTTGTATCGTATTTGTATCGTATTTGTATCCAATTTGTATCGTATTTGTATCCAATTTGTATCGTATTTGTATCGTATTTGTATCGTATTTGTATCGTATTTGTATCGTATTTGTATCGTATTTGTATCGTATTTGTATCGTATTTGTATCGTATTTGTATCCAATTTGTATCGTATTTGTATCCAATTTGTATCGTATTTGTATCGTATTTGTATCGTATTTGTATCGTATTTGTATCGTATTTGTATCGTATTTGTATCGTATTTGTATCGTATTTGTATCGTATTTGTATCGTATTTGTATCCAATTTGTATCCAATTTGTATCGTATTTGTATCCAATTTGTATCGTATTTGTATCGTATTTGTATCGTATTTGTATCGTATTTGTATCGTATTTGTATCGTATTTGTATCCAATTTGTATCGTATTTGTATCGTATTTGTATCCAATTTGTATCCAATTTGTATCGTATTTGTATCCAATTTGTATCGTATTTGTATCCAATTTGTATCGTATTTGTATCCAATTTGTATCCAATTTGTATCGTATTTGTATCGTATTTGTATCGTATTTGTATCCAATTTGTATCGTATTTGTATCGTATTTGTATCCAATTTGTATCGTATTTGTATCCAATTTGTATCCAATTTGTATCGTATTTGTATCCAATTTGTATCGTATTTGTATCCAATTTGTATCGTATTTGTATCGTATTTGTATCGTATTTGTATCGTATTTGTATCCAATTTGTATCGTATTTGTATCGTATTTGTATCGTATTTGTATCGTATTTGCATCGTATTTGTATCCAATTTGTATCGTATTTGTATCGTATTTGTATCGTATTTGTATCGTATTTGTATCGTATTTGTATCGTATTTGTATCCAATTTGTATCGTATTTGTATCGTATTTGTATCCAATTTGTATCGTATTTGTATCCAATTTGTATCGTATTTGTATCGTATTTGTATCGTATTTGTATCGTATTTGTATCGTATTTGTATCGTATTTGTATCGTATTTGTATCGTATTTGTATCGTATTTGTATCCAATTTGTATCGTATTTGTATCCAATTTGTATCGTATTTGTATCGTATTTGTATCGTATTTGTATCGTATTTGTATCGTATTTGTATCGTATTTGTATCGTATTTGTATCGTATTTGTATCGTATTTGTATCGTATTTGTATCGTATTTGTATCCAATTTGTATCGTATTTGTATCGTATTTGTATCGTATTTGTATCGTATTTGTATCGTTTTTGTATCGTATTTGTATCCAATTTGTATCGTATTTGTATCGTATTTGTATCCAATTTGTATCGTATTTGTATCCAATTTGTATCGTATTTGTATCGTATTTGTATCCAATTTGTATCGTATTTGTATCCAATTTGTATCGTATTTGTATCCAATTTGTATCGTATTTGTATCGTATTTGTATCGTATTTGTATCCAATTTGTATCGTATTTGTATCGTATTTGTATCGTATTTGTATCGTTTTTGTATCGTATTTGTATCCAATTTGTATCGTATTTGTATCGTATTTGTATCGTATTTGTATCCAATTTGTATCGTATTTGTATCGTATTTGTATCGTATTTGTATCGTATTTGTATCCAATTTGTATCGTATTTGTATCGTATGTGTATCGTATTTGTATCGTATTTGTATCGTATTTGTATCCAATTTGTATCGTATTTGTATCGTATTTGTATCGTATTTGTATCGTATTTGTATCGTATTTGTATCGTATTTGTATCGTATTTGTATCCAATTTGTATCGTATTTGTATCGTATTTGTATCGTATTTGTATCGTATTTGTATCCAATTTGTATCGTATTTGTATCGTATTTGTATCCAATTTGTATCGTATTTGTATCCAATTTGTATCGTATTTGTATCGTATTTGTATCCAATTTGTATCGTATTTGTATCCAATTTGTATCGTATTTGTATCGTTTTTGTATCGTATTTGTATCGTATTTGTATCGTATTTGTATCCAATTTGTATCGTATTTGTATCGTATTTGTATCGTATTTGTATCGTATTTGTATCCAATTTGTATCGTTGTTGTATCGTATTTGTATCCAATTTGTATCGTATTTGTATCCAATTTGTATCGTATTTGTATCCAATTTGTATCGTATTTGTATCGTATTTGTATCGTTTTTGTATCGTATTTGTATCGTATTTGTATCCAATTTGTATCGTATTTGTATCGTATTTGTATCGTATTTTTATCGTATTTGTATCCAATTTGTATCGTATTTGTATCGTATTTGTATCCAATTTGTATCGTATTTGTATCCAATTTGTATCGTATTTGTATCGTATTTGTATCGTATTTGTATCGTATTTGTATCGTATTTGCATCGTATTTGTATCCAATTTGTATCGTATTTGTATCGTATTTGTATCCAATTTGTATCGTATTTGTATCCAATTTGTATCGTATTTGTATCGTATTTGTCTCCAATTTGTATCGTATTTGTATCCAATTTGTATCGTATTTGTATCGTATTTGTATCGTATTTGTATCGTATTTGTATCCAATTTGTATCGTATTTGTATCCAATTTGTATCGTATTTGTATCGTATTTGTATCGTATTTGTATCGTATTTGTATCGTATTTGTATCGTATTTGTATCGTATTTGTATCGTATTTGTATCGTATTTGTATCGTATTTGTATCGTATTTGTATCGTATTTGTATCGTATTTGTATCCAATTTGTATCGTATTTGTATCCAATTTGTATCGTATTTGTATCGTATTTGTATCGTATTTGTATCGTATTTGTATCCAATTTGTATCGTATTTGTATCGTATTTGTATCGTATTTGTATCGTATTTGTATCGTATTTGTGTCGTATTTGTATCGTATTTGTATCGTATTTGTATCCAATTTGTATCGTATTTGTATCCAATTTGTATCGTATTTGTATCGTATTTGTATCGTATTTGTATCGTATTTGTATCGTATTTGTATCCAATTTGTATCGTATTTGTATCGTATTTGTATCGTATTTGTATCGTATTTGTATCGTATTTGCATCGTATTTGTATCCAATTTGTATCGTATTTGTATCGTATTTGTATCCAATTTGTATCGTATTTGTATCCAATTTGTATCGTATTTGTATCCAATTTGTATCCAATTTGTATCGTATTTGTATCCAATTTGTATCGTATTTGTATCCAATTTGTATCGTATTTGTATCGTATTTGTATCGTATTTGTATCGTATTTGTATCGTATTTGTATCGTATTTGTATCGTATTTGTATCGTATTTGTATCGTATTTGTATCCAATTTGTATCGTATTTGTATCGTATTTGTATCGTATTTGTATCGTATTTGTATCGTATTTGTATCGTATTTGTATCGTATTTGTATCGTATTTGTATCGTATTTGTATCGTATTTGTATCCAATTTGTATCGTATTTGTATCGTATTTGTATCGTATTTGTATCGTATTTGTATCGTATTTGTATCGTATTTGTATCCAATTTGTATCGTATTTGTATCGTATTTGTATCGTATTTGTATCGTATTTGTATCGTATTTGTATCGTATTTGTATCGTATTTGTATCGTATTTGTATCCAATTTGTATCGTATTTGTATCCAATTTGTATCCAATTTATATCGTATTTGTATCCAATTTGTATCGTATTTGTATCGTATTTGTATCGTATTTGTATCGTATTTGTATCGTATTTGTATCCAATTTGTATCGTATTTGTATCGTATTTGTATCGTATTTGTATCGTATTTGTATCGTATTTGTATCGTATTTGCATCGTATTTGTATCGTATTTGTATCCAATTTGTATCGTATTTGTATCGTATTTGTATCGTATTTGTATCCAATTTGTATCGTATTTGTATCCAATTTGTATCGTATTTGTATCGTATTTGTATCGTATTTGTATCGTATTTGTATCGTATTTGTATCGTATTTGTATCGTATTTGTATCGTATTTGTATCGTATTTGTATCGTATTTGTATCGTATTTGTATCCAATTTGTATCGTATTTGTATCCAATTTGTATCGTATTTGTATCGTATTTGTATCGTATTTGTATCGTATTTGTATCCAATTTGTATCGTATTTGTATCGTATTTGTATCGTATTTGTATCGTATTTGTATCGTATTTGTGTCGTATTTGTATCGTATTTGTATCGTATTTGTATCCAATTTGTATCGTATTTGTATCCAATTTGTATCGTATTTGTATCCAATTTGTATCGTATTTGTATCGTATTTGTATCGTATTTGTATCGTATTTGTATCCAATTTGTATCGTATTTGTATCCAATTTGTATCCAATTTGTATCCAATTTGTATCGTATTTGTATCCAATTTGTATCGTATTTGTATCCAATTTGTATCGTATTTGTATCGTATTTGTATCGTATTTGTATCGTATTTGTATCGTATTTGTATCCAATTTGTATCGTATTTGTATCGTATTTGTATCGTATTTGTATCGTATTTGTATCGTATTTGCATCGTATTTGTATCCAATTTGTATCGTATTTGTATCCAATTTGTATCGTATTTGTATCCAATTTGTATCGTATTTGTATCCAATTTGTATCCAATTTGTATCGTATTTGTATCCAATTTGTATCGTATTTGTATCCAATTTGTATCGTATTTGTATCGTATTTGTATCGTATTTGTATCGTATTTGTATCGTATTTGTATCGTATTTGTATCCAATTTGTATCGTATTTGTATCGTATTTGTATCGTATTTGTATCGTATTTGTATCGTATTTGTATCGTATTTGTATCGTATTTGTATCGTATTTGTATCGTATTTGTGTCGTATTTGTATCGTATTTGTATCGTATTTGTATCCAATTTGTATCGTATTTGTATCCAATTTGTATCGTATTTGTATCCAATTTGTATCGTATTTGTATCGTATTTGTATCGTATTTGTATCGTATTTGTATCGTATTTGTATCGTATTTGTATCCAATTTATATCGTATTTGTATCCAATTTGTATCCAATTTGTATCCAATTTGTATCGTATTTGTATCCAATTTGTATCGTATTTGTATCCAATTTGTATCGTATTTGTATCCAATTTGTATCGTATTTGTATCGTATTTGTATCCAATTTGTATCGTATTTGTATCCAATTTGTATCGTATTTGTATCCAATTTGTATCCAATTTGTATCGTATTTGTATCCAATTTGTATCGTATTTGTATCAAATTTGTATCGTATTTGTATCGTATTTGTATCGTATTTGTATCGTATTTGTATCGTATTTGTATCGTATTTGTATCCAATTTGTATCGTATTTGTATCGTATTTGTATCGTATTTGTATCGTATTTGTATCGTATTTGTATCGTATTTGTATCGTATTTGTATCGTATTTGTATCGTATTTGTATCGTATTTGTATCCAATTTGTATCGTATTTGTATCGTATTTGTATCGTATTTGTATCGTATTTGTATCGTATTTGTATCGTATTTGTATCCAATTTGTATCGTATTTGTATCGTATTTGTATCGTATTTGTATCGTATTTGTATCGTATTTGTATCCAATTTGTATCGTATTTGTATCCAATTTGTATCCAATTTGTATCGTATTTGTATCCAATTTGTATCGTATTTGTATCGTATTTGTATCGTATTTGTATCGTATTTGTATCGTATTTGTATCGTATTTGTATCGTATTTGTATCCAATTTGTATCGTATTTGTATCGTATTTGTATCGTATTTGTATCGTATTTGTATCGTATTTGTATCCAATTTGTATCGTATTTGTATCCAATTTGTATCCAATTTGTATCGTATTTGTATCCAATTTGTATCGTATTTGTATCGTATTTGTATCGTATTTGTATCGTATTTGTATCGTATTTGTATCGTATTTGTATCGTATTTGTATCGTATTTGTATCGTATTTGTATCCAATTTGTATCGTATTTGTATCCAATTTGTATCGTATTTGTATCGTATTTGTATCGTATTTGTATCTAATTTGTATCGTATTTGTATCCAATTTGTATCGTATTTGTATCGTATTTGTATCTAATTTGTATCGTATTTGTATCCAATTTGTATCGTATTTGTATCGTATTTGTATCGTATTTGTATCGTATTTGTATCGTATTTGTATCCAATTTGTATCGTATTTGTATCGTATTTGTATCCAATTTGTATCGTATTTGTATCCAATTTGTATCGTATTTGTATCCAATTTGTATCGTATTTGTATCGTATTTGTATCGTATTTGTATCGTATTTGTATCGTATTTGTATCGTATTTGTATCGTATTTGTATCCAATTTGTATCGTATTTGTATCGTATTTGTATCGTATTTGTATCCAATTTGTATCGTATTTGTATCCAATTTGTATCGTATTTGTATCCAATTTGAATCGTATTTGTATCGTATTTGTATCCAATTTGTATCGTATTTGTATCCAATTTGTATCGTATTTGTATCGTATTTGTATCGTATTTGTATCGTATTTGTATCGTATTTGTATCGTTTTTGTATCGTATTTGTATCGTATTTGTATCCAATTTGTATCGTATTTATATCGTATTTGTATCGTATTTGTATCGTATTTGTATCCAATTTGTATCGTATTTGTATCGTATTTGTATCGTATTTGTATCGTATTTGTATCGTATTTGTATCGTATTTGTATCGTATTTGTATCGTATTTGTATCGTATTTGTATCGTATTTGTATCGTATTTGTATCGTATTTGTATCGTATTTGTATCGTATTTGTATCGTATTTGTATCGTATTTGTATCGTATTTGTATCGTATTTGTATCGTATTTGTATCGTATTTGTATCGTATTTGTATCCAATTTGTATCGTATTTGTATCCAATTTGTATCGTATTTGTATCCAATTTGTATCGTATTTGTATCGTATTTGTATCGTATTTGTATCGTATTTGTATCCAATTTGTATCGTATTTGTATCCAATTTGTATCCAATTTGTATCGTATTTGTATCCAATTTGTATCGTATTTGTATCGTATTTGTATCGTATTTGTATCGTATTTGTATCGTATTTGTACCCAATTTGTATCGTATTTGTATCCAATTTGTATCGTATTTGTATCGTATTTGTATCGTATTTGTATCGTATTTGTATCGTATTTGTATCGTATTTGTATCGTATTTGTATCGTATTTGTATCGTATTTGTATCCAATTTGTATCGTATTTGTATCCAATTTGTATCCAATTTGTATCGTATTTGTATCCAATTTGTATCGTATTTGTATCGTATTTGTATCGTATTTGTATCGTATTTGTATCGTATTTGTATCCAATTTGTATCGTATTTGTATCGTATTTGTATCGTATTTGTATCCAATTTGTATCGTATTTGTATCGTATTTGTATCGTATTTGTATCGTATTTGTATCGTATTTGTATCCAATTTGTATCGTATTTGTATCGTATTTGTATCGTATTTGTATCGTATTTGTATCGTATTTGCATCGTATTTGTATCCAATTTGTATCGTATTTGTATCGTATTTGTATCCAATTTGTATCGTATTTGTATCCAATTTGTATCGTATTTGTATCCAATTTGTATCCAATTTGTATCGTATTTGTATCCAATTTGTATCGTATTTGTATCCAATTTGTATCGTATTTGTATCGTATTTGTATCGTATTTGTATCGTATTTGTATCGTATTTGTATCGTATTTGTATCGTATTTGTATCGTATTTGTATCGTATTTGTATCCAATTTGTATCGTATTTGTATCGTATTTGTATCGTATTTGTATCGTATTTGTATCGTATTTGTATCGTATTTGTATCGTATTTGTATCGTATTTGTATCGTATTTGTATCGTATTTGTATCCAATTTGTATCGTATTTGTATCGTATTTGTATCGTATTTGTATCGTATTTGTATCGTATTTGTATCGTATTTGTATCCAATTTGTATCGTATTTGTATCGTATTTGTATCGTATTTGTATCGTATTTGTATCGTATTTGTATCGTATTTGTATCGTATTTGTATCGTATTTGTATCGTATTTGTATCCAATTTGTATCGTATTTGTATCCAATTTGTATCCAATTTATATCGTATTTGTATCCAATTTGTATCGTATTTGTATCGTATTTGTATCGTATTTGTATCGTATTTGTATCGTATTTGTATCCAATTTGTATCGTATTTGTATCGTATTTGTATCGTATTTGTATCGTATTTGTATCGTATTTGTATCGTATTTGCATCGTATTTGTATCGTATTTGTATCCAATTTGTATCGTATTTGTATCGTATTTGTATCGTATTTGTATCCAATTTGTATCGTATTTGTATCCAATTTGTATCGTATTTGTATCGTATTTGTATCGTATTTGTATCGTATTTGTATCGTATTTGTATCGTATTTGTATCGTATTTGTATCGTATTTGTATCGTATTTGTATCGTATTTGTATCGTATTTGTATCCAATTTGTATCGTATTTGTATCCAATTTGTATCGTATTTGTATCGTATTTGTATCGTATTTGTATCGTATTTGTATCCAATTTGTATCGTATTTGTATCGTATTTGTATCGTATTTGTATCGTATTTGTATCGTATTTGTGTCGTATTTGTATCGTATTTGTATCGTATTTGTATCCAATTTGTATCGTATTTGTATCCAATTTGTATCGTATTTGTATCCAATTTGTATCGTATTTGTATCGTATTTGTATCGTATTTGTATCGTATTTGTATCCAATTTGTATCGTATTTGTATCCAATTTGTATCCAATTTGTATCCAATTTGTATCGTATTTGTATCCAATTTGTATCGTATTTGTATCCAATTTGTATCGTATTTGTATCGTATTTGTATCGTATTTGTATCGTATTTGTATCGTATTTGTATCCAATTTGTATCGTATTTGTATCGTATTTGTATCGTATTTGTATCGTATTTGTATCGTATTTGTATCGTATTTGTATCCAATTTGTATCGTATTTGTATCGTATTTGTATCGTATTTGTATCGTATTTGTATCGTATTTGTGTCGTATTTGTATCGTATTTGTATCGTATTTGTATCCAATTTGTATCGTATTTGTATCCAATTTGTATCGTATTTGTATCGTATTTGTATCGTATTTGTATCGTATTTGTATCGTATTTGTATCCAATTTGTATCGTATTTGTATCGTATTTGTATCGTATTTGTATCGTATTTGTATCGTATTTGCATCGTATTTGTATCCAATTTGTATCGTATTTGTATCGTATTTGTATCCAATTTGTATCGTATTTGTATCCAATTTGTATCGTATTTGTATCCAATTTGTATCCAATTTGTATCGTATTTGTATCCAATTTGTATCGTATTTGTATCCAATTTGTATCGTATTTGTATCGTATTTGTATCGTATTTGTATCGTATTTGTATCGTATTTGTATCGTATTTGTATCGTATTTGTATCGTATTTGTATCGTATTTGTATCCAATTTGTATCGTATTTGTATCGTATTTGTATCGTATTTGTATCGTATTTGTATCGTATTTGTATCGTATTTGTATCGTATTTGTATCGTATTTGTATCGTATTTGTATCGTATTTGTATCCAATTTGTATCGTATTTGTATCGTATTTGTATCGTATTTGTATCGTATTTGTATCGTATTTGTATCGTATTTGTATCCAATTTGTATCGTATTTGTATCGTATTTGTATCGTATTTGTATCGTATTTGTATCGTATTTGTATCGTATTTGTATCGTATTTGTATCGTATTTGTATCCAATTTGTATCGTATTTGTATCCAATTTGTATCCAATTTATATCGTATTTGTATCCAATTTGTATCGTATTTGTATCGTATTTGTATCGTATTTGTATCGTATTTGTATCGTATTTGTATCCAATTTGTATCGTATTTGTATCGTATTTGTATCGTATTTGTATCGTATTTGTATCGTATTTGTATCGTATTTGCATCGTATTTGTATCGTATTTGTATCCAATTTGTATCGTATTTGTATCGTATTTGTATCGTATTTGTATCCAATTTGTATCGTATTTGTATCCAATTTGTATCGTATTTGTATCGTATTTGTATCGTATTTGTATCGTATTTGTATCGTATTTGTATCGTATTTGTATCGTATTTGTATCGTATTTGTATCGTATTTGTATCGTATTTGTATCGTATTTGTATCCAATTTGTATCGTATTTGTATCCAATTTGTATCGTATTTGTATCGTATTTGTATCGTATTTGTATCGTATTTGTATCCAATTTGTATCGTATTTGTATCGTATTTGTATCGTATTTGTATCGTATTTGTATCGTATTTGTGTCGTATTTGTATCGTATTTGTATCGTATTTGTATCCAATTTGTATCGTATTTGTATCCAATTTGTATCGTATTTGTATCCAATTTGTATCGTATTTGTATCGTATTTGTATCGTATTTGTATCGTATTTGTATCCAATTTGTATCGTATTTGTATCCAATTTGTATCCAATTTGTATCCAATTTGTATCGTATTTGTATCCAATTTGTATCGTATTTGTATCCAATTTGTATCGTATTTGTATCGTATTTGTATCGTATTTGTATCGTATTTGTATCGTATTTGTATCCAATTTGTATCGTATTTGTATCGTATTTGTATCGTATTTGTATCGTATTTGTATCGTATTTGCATCGTATTTGTATCCAATTTGTATCGTATTTGTATCCAATTTGTATCGTATTTGTATCCAATTTGTATCGTATTTGTATCCAATTTGTATCCAATTTGTATCGTATTTGTATCCAATTTGTATCGTATTTGTATCCAATTTGTATCGTATTTGTATCGTATTTGTATCGTATTTGTATCGTATTTGTATCGTATTTGTATCGTATTTGTATCCAATTTGTATCGTATTTGTATCGTATTTGTATCGTATTTGTATCGTATTTGTATCGTATTTGTATCGTATTTGTATCGTATTTGTATCGTATTTGTATCGTATTTGTGTCGTATTTGTATCGTATTTGTATCGTATTTGTATCCAATTTGTATCGTATTTGTATCCAATTTGTATCGTATTTGTATCCAATTTGTATCGTATTTGTATCGTATTTGTATCGTATTTGTATCGTATTTGTATCGTATTTGTATCGTATTTGTATCCAATTTATATCGTATTTGTATCCAATTTGTATCCAATTTGTATCCAATTTGTATCGTATTTGTATCCAATTTGTATCGTATTTGTATCCAATTTGTATCGTATTTGTATCCAATTTGTATCGTATTTGTATCGTATTTGTATCCAATTTGTATCGTATTTGTATCCAATTTGTATCGTATTTGTATCCAATTTGTATCCAATTTGTATCGTATTTGTATCCAATTTGTATCGTATTTGTATCAAATTTGTATCGTATTTGTATCGTATTTGTATCGTATTTGTATCGTATTTGTATCGTATTTGTATCGTATTTGTATCCAATTTGTATCGTATTTGTATCGTATTTGTATCGTATTTGTATCGTATTTGTATCGTATTTGTATCGTATTTGTATCGTATTTGTATCGTATTTGTATCGTATTTGTATCGTATTTGTATCCAATTTGTATCGTATTTGTATCGTATTTGTATCGTATTTGTATCGTATTTGTATCGTATTTGTATCGTATTTGTATCCAATTTGTATCGTATTTGTATCGTATTTGTATCGTATTTGTATCGTATTTGTATCGTATTTGTATCCAATTTGTATCGTATTTGTATCCAATTTGTATCCAATTTGTATCGTATTTGTATCGTATTTGTATCGTATTTGTATCGTATTTGTATCGTATTTGTATCGTATTTGTATCGTATTTGTATCCAATTTGTATCGTATTTGTATCGTATTTGTATCGTATTTGTATCGTATTTGTATCGTATTTGTATCCAATTTGTATCGTATTTGTATCCAATTTGTATCCAATTTGTATCGTATTTGTATCCAATTTGTATCGTATTTGTATCGTATTTGTATCGTATTTGTATCGTATTTGTATCGTATTTGTATCGTATTTGTATCGTATTTGTATCGTATTTGTATCGTATTTGTATCCAATTTGTATCGTATTTGTATCCAATTTGTATCGTATTTGTATCGTATTTGTATCGTATTTGTATCTAATTTGTATCGTATTTGTATCCAATTTGTATCGTATTTGTATCGTATTTGTATCTAATTTGTATCGTATTTGTATCCAATTTGTATCGTATTTGTATCGTATTTGTATCGTATTTGTATCGTATTTGTATCGTATTTGTATCCAATTTGTATCGTATTTGTATCGTATTTGTATCCAATTTGTATCGTATTTGTATCCAATTTGTATCGTATTTGTATCCAATTTGTATCGTATTTGTATCGTATTTGTATCGTATTTGTATCGTATTTGTATCGTATTTGTATCGTATTTGTATCGTATTTGTATCCAATTTGTATCGTATTTGTATCGTATTTGTATCGTATTTGTATCCAATTTGTATCGTATTTGTATCCAATTTGTATCGTATTTGTATCCAATTTGAATCGTATTTGTATCGTATTTGTATCCAATTTGTATCGTATTTGTATCCAATTTGTATCGTATTTGTATCGTATTTGTATCGTATTTGTATCGTATTTGTATCGTATTTGTATCGTTTTTGTATCGTATTTGTATCGTATTTGTATCCAATTTGTATCGTATTTATATCGTATTTGTATCGTATTTGTATCGTATTTGTATCCAATTTGTATCGTATTTGTATCGTATTTGTATCGTATTTGTATCGTATTTGTATCGTATTTGTATCGTATTTGTATCGTATTTGTATCGTATTTGTATCGTATTTGTATCGTATTTGTATCGTATTTGTATCGTATTTGTATCGTATTTGTATCGTATTTGTATCGTATTTGTATCGTATTTGTATCGTATTTGTATCGTATTTGTATCGTATTTGTATCGTATTTGTATCGTATTTGTATCCAATTTGTATCGTATTTGTATCCAATTTGTATCGTATTTGTATCCAATTTGTATCGTATTTGTATCGTATTTGTATCGTATTTGTATCGTATTTGTATCCAATTTGTATCGTATTTGTATCCAATTTGTATCCAATTTGTATCGTATTTGTATCCAATTTGTATCGTATTTGTATCGTATTTGTATCGTATTTGTATCGTATTTGTATCGTATTTGTACCCAATTTGTATCGTATTTGTATCCAATTTGTATCGTATTTGTATCGTATTTGTATCGTATTTGTATCGTATTTGTATCGTATTTGTATCGTATTTGTATCGTATTTGTATCGTATTTGTATCGTATTTGTATCCAATTTGTATCGTATTTGTATCCAATTTGTATCCAATTTGTATCGTATTTGTATCCAATTTGTATCGTATTTGTATCGTATTTGTATCGTATTTGTATCGTATTTGTATCGTATTTGTATCCAATTTGTATCGTATTTGTATCGTATTTGTATCGTATTTGTATCCAATTTGTATCGTATTTGTATCGTTTTGTATCGTATTTGTATCGTATTTTATCGTATTGTATCCAATTTGTATCGTATTTGTATCGTATTTGTATCGTATTTGTATCGTATTTGTATCGTATTTGCATCGTATTTGTATCCAATTTGTATCGTATTTGTATCGTATTTGTATCCAATTTGTATCGTATTTGTATCCAATTTGTATCGTATTTGTATCCAATTTGTATCCAATTTGTATCGTATTTGTATCCAATTTGTATCGTATTTGTATCCAATTTGTATCGTATTTGTATCGTATTTGTATCGTATTTGTATCGTATTTGTATCGTATTTGTATCGTATTTGTATCGTATTTGTATCGTATTTGTATCGTATTTGTATCCAATTTGTATCGTATTTGTATCGTATTTGTATCGTATTTGTATCGTATTTGTATCGTATTTGTATCGTATTTGTATCGTATTTGTATCGTATTTGTATCGTATTTGTATCGTATTTGTATCCAATTTGTATCGTATTTGTATCGTATTTGTATCGTATTTGTATCGTATTTGTATCGTATTTGTATCGTATTTGTATCCAATTTGTATCGTATTTGTATCGTATTTGTATCGTATTTGTATCGTATTTGTATCGTATTTGTATCGTATTTGTATCGTATTTGTATCGTATTTGTATCGTATTTGTATCCAATTTGTATCGTATTTGTATCCAATTTGTATCCAATTTATATCGTATTTGTATCCAATTTGTATCGTATTTGTATCGTATTTGTATCGTATTTTGTATCGTATTTGTATCGTATTTGTATCCAATTTGTATCGTATTTGTATCGTATTTGTATCGTATTTGTATCGTATTTGTATCGTATTTGTATCGTATTTGCATCGTATTTGTATCGTATTTGTATCCAATTTGTATCGTATTTGTATCGTATTTGTATCGTATTTGTATCCAATTTGTATCGTATTTGTATCCAATTTGTATCGTATTTGTATCGTATTTGTATCGTATTTGTATCGTATTTGTATCGTATTTGTATCGTATTTGTATCGTATTTGTATCGTATTTGTATCGTATTTGTATCGTATTTGTATCGTATTTGTATCCAATTTGTATCGTATTTGTATCCAATTTGTATCGTATTTGTATCGTATTTGTATCGTATTTGTATCGTATTTGTATCCAATTTGTATCGTATTTGTATCGTATTTGTATCGTATTTGTATCGTATTTGTATCGTATTTGTGTCGTATTTGTATCGTATTTGTATCGTATTTGTATCCAATTTGTATCGTATTTGTATCCAATTTGTATCGTATTTGTATCCAATTTGTATCGTATTTGTATCGTATTTGTATCGTATTTGTATCGTATTTGTATCCAATTTGTATCGTATTTGTATCCAATTTGTATCCAATTTGTATCCAATTTGTATCGTATTTGTATCCAATTTGTATCGTATTTGTATCCAATTTGTATCGTATTTGTATCGTATTTGTATCGTATTTGTATCGTATTTGTATCGTATTTGTATCCAATTTGTATCGTATTTGTATCGTATTTGTATCGTATTTGTATCGTATTTGTATCGTATTTGCATCGTATTTGTATCAATTTGTATCGTATTTGTATCGTATTTGTATCCAATTTGTATCGTATTTGTATCCAATTTGTATCGTATTTGTATCCAATTTGTATCCAATTTGTATCGTATTTGTATCCAATTTGTATCGTATTTGTATCCAATTTGTATCGTATTTGTATCGTATTTGTATCGTATTTGTATCGTATTTGTATCGTATTTGTATCGTATTTGTATCCAATTTGTATCGTATTTGTATCGTATTTGTATCGTATTTGTATCGTATTTGTATCGTATTTGTATCGTATTTGTATCGTATTTGTATCGTATTTGTATCGTATTTGTGTCGTATTTGTATCGTATTTGTATCGTATTTGTATCCAATTTGTATCGTATTTGTATCCAATTTGTATCGTATTTGTATCCAATTTGTATCGTATTTGTATCGTATTTGTATCGTATTTGTATCGTATTTGTATCGTATTTGTATCGTATTTGTATCCAATTTGTATCGTATTTGTATCCAATTTGTATCCAATTTGTATCCAATTTGTATCGTATTTGTATCCAATTTGTATCGTATTTGTATCCAATTTGTATCGTATTTGTATCCAATTTGTATCGTATTTGTATCGTATTTGTATCCAATTTGTATCGTATTTGTATCCAATTTGTATCGTATTTGTATCCAATTTGTATCCAATTTGTATCGTATTTGTATCCAATTTGTATCGTATTTGTATCAAATTTGTATCGTATTTGTATCGTATTTGTATCGTATTTGTATCGTATTTGTATCGTATTTGTATCCAATTTGTATCGTATTTGTATCGTATTTGTATCGTATTTGTATCGTATTTGTATCGTATTTGTATCGTATTTGTATCGTATTTGTATCGTATTTGTATCGTATTTGTATCGTATTTGTATCCAATTTGTATCGTATTTGTATCGTATTTGTATCGTATTTGTATCGTATTTGTATCGTATTTGTATCGTATTTGTATCCAATTTGTATCGTATTTGTATCGTATTTGTATCGTATTTGTATCGTATTTGTATCGTATTTGTATCCATTTGTATCCAATTTGTATCGTATTTGTATCCAATTTGTATCCAATTTGTATCGTATTTGTATCCAATTTGTATCGTATTTGTATCGTATTTGTATCGTATTTGTATCGTATTTGTATCCAATTTGTATCCAATTTGTATCGTATTTGTATCCAATTTGTATCGTATTTGTATCCAATTTGTATCGTATTTGTATCGTATTTGTATCGTATTTGTATCGTATTTGTATCGTATTTGTATCGTATTTGTATCGTATTTGTATCCAATTTGTATCGTATTTGTATCGTATTTGTATCGTATTTGTATCGTATTTGTATCGTATTTGTATCGTATTTGTATCGTATTTGTATCGTATTTGTATCGTATTTGTATCCAATTTGTATCGTATTTGTATCGTATTTGTATCGTATTTGTATCTAATTTGTATCGTATTTGTATCCAATTTGTATCGTATTTGTATCGTATTTGTATCGTATTTGTATCGTATTTGTATCCAATTTGTATCGTATTTGTATCGTATTTGTATCCAATTTGTATCGTATTTGTATCCAATTTGTATCGTATTTGTATCCAATTTGTATCGTATTTGTATCGTATTTGTATCGTATTTGTATCGTATTTGTATCGTATTTGTATCGTATTTGTATCGTATTTGTATCCAATTTGTATCGTATTTGTATCGTATTTGTATCGTATTTGTATCCAATTTGTATCGTATTTGTATCCAATTTGTATCGTATTTGTATCCAATTTGAATCGTATTTGTATCGTATTTGTATCCAATTTGTATCGTATTTGTATCCAATTTGTATCGTATTTGTATCGTATTTGTATCGTATTTGTATCGTATTTGTATCGTATTTGTATCGTTTTTGTATCGTATTTGTATCGTATTTGTATCCAATTTGTATCGTATTTATATCGTATTTGTATCGTATTTGTATCGTATTTGTATCCAATTTGTATCGTATTTGTATCGTATTTGTATCGTATTTGTATCGTATTTGTATCGTATTTGTATCGTATTTGTATCGTATTTGTATCGTATTTGTATCGTATTTGTATCGTATTTGTATCGTATTTGTATCGTATTTGTATCGTATTTGTATCGTATTTGTATCGTATTTGTATCGTATTTGTATCGTATTTGTATCGTATTTGTATCGTATTTGTATCGTATTTGTATCGTATTTGTATCGTATTTGTATCCAATTTGTATCGTATTTGTATCCAATTTGTATCGTATTTGTATCCAATTTGTATCGTATTTGTATCGTATTTGTATCGTATTTGTATCGTATTTGTATCCAATTTGTATCGTATTTGTATCCAATTTGTATCCAATTTGTATCGTATTTGTATCCAATTTGTATCGTATTTGTATCGTATTTGTATCGTATTTGTATCGTATTTGTATCGTATTTGTACCCAATTTGTATCGTATTTGTATCCAATTTGTATCGTATTTGTATCGTATTTGTATCGTATTTGTATCGTATTTGTATCGTATTTGTATCGTATTTGTATCGTATTTGTATCGTATTTGTATCGTATTTGTATCCAATTTGTATCGTATTTGTATCCAATTTGTATCCAATTTGTATCGTATTTGTATCCAATTTGTATCGTATTTGTATCGTATTTGTATCGTATTTGTATCGTATTTGTATCGTATTTGTATCCAATTTGTATCGTATTTGTATCGTATTTGTATCGTATTTGTATCCAATTTGTATCGTATTTGTATCCAATTTGTATCGTATTTGTATCCAATTTGAATCGTATTTGTATCGTATTTGTATCGTATTTGTATCGTATTTGTATCGTATTTGTATCGTATTTGTATCTAATTTGTATCGTATTTGTATCCAATTTGTATCGTATTTGTATCGTATTTGTATCGTATTTGTATCGTATTTGTATCGTATTTGTATCGTATTTGTATCGTATTTGTATCGTATTTGTATCGTATTTGTATCGTATTTGTATCGTATTTGTATCGTATTTGTATCGTATTTGTATCCAATTTGTATCGTATTTGTATCGTATTTGTATCGTATTTGTATCGTATTTGTATCGTATTTGTATCGTATTTGTATCGTATTTGTATCGTATTTGTATCGTATTTGTATCGTATTTGTATCGTATTTGTATCCAATTTGTATCGTATTTGTATCGTATTTGTATCCAATTTGTATCGTATTTGTATCCAATTTGTATCGTATTTGTATCCAATTTGTATCGTATTTGTATCGTATTTGTATCGTATTTGTATCGTATTTGTATCGTATTTGTATCCAATTTGTATCGTATTTGTATCGTATTTGTATCGTATTTGTATCCAATTTGTATCGTATTTGTATCCAATTTGTATCGTATTTGTATCCAATTTGAATCGTATTTGTATCGTATTTGTATCGTATTTGTATCGTATTTGTATCCAATTTGTATCCAATTTGTATCGTATTTGTATCCAATTTGTATCGTATTTGTATCCAATTTGTATCGTATTTGTATCGTATTTGTATCGTATTTGTATCGTATTTGTATCGTATTTGTATCGAATTTGTATCCAATTTGTATCGTATTTGTATCCAATTTGTATCCAATTTGTATCGTATTTGTATCCAATTAGTATCGTATTTGTATCCAATTTGTATCGTATTTGTATCGTATTTGTATCGTATTTGTATCCAATTTGTATCGTATTTGTACCCAATTTGTATCGTATTTGTATCGTATTTGTATCCAATTTGTATCGTATTTGTATCCAATTTGTATCGTATTTGTATCGTATTTGTATCGTATTTGTATCCAATTTGTATCGTATTTGTATCGTATTTGTATCGTATTTGTATCGTATTTGTATCGTATTTGTATCGTATTTGTATCGTATTTGTATCGTATTTGTATCTAATTTGTATCCAATTTGTATCGTATTTGTATCCAATTAGTATCGTATTTGTATCCAATTTGTATCGTATTTGTATCGTATTTGTATCGTATTTGTATCCAATTTGTATCGTATTTGTACCCAATTTGTATCGTATTTGTATCGTATTTGTATCCAATTTGTATCGTATTTGTATCCAATTTGTATCGTATTTGTATCGTATTTGTATCGTATTTGTATCCAATTTGTATCGTATTTGTATCGTATTTGTATCGTATTTGTATCGTATTTGTATCGTATTTGTATCGTATTTGTATCGTATTTGTATCGTATTTGTATCGTATTTGTATCCAATTTGTATCGTATTTGTATCGTATTTGTATCGTATTTGTATCGTATTTGTATCGTATTTGTATCGTATTTGTATCCTATTTGTATCGTATTTGTATCCAATTTGTTTCGTATTTGTATCCAATTTGTATCCAATTTGTATCCAATTTGTATCGTATTTGTATCGTATTTGTATCATATTTGTATCGTATTTGTATCGTATTTGTATCCAATTTGTATCGTATTTGTATCGTATTTGTATCGTATTTGTATCGTATTTGTATCCAATTTGTATCGTATTTGTATCGTATTTGTATCCAATTTGTATCGTATTTGTATCCAATTTGTATCGTATTTGTATCGTATTTGTATCCAATTTGTATCCAATTTGTATCGTATTTGTATCCAATTTGTATCGTATTTGTATCCAATTTGTATCGTATTTGTATCCAATTTGTATCCAATTTGTATCGTATTTGTATCCAATTTGTATCGTATTTGTATCCAATTTGTATCGTATTTGTATCCAATTTGTATCGTATTTGTATCGTATTTGTATCGTATTTGTATCGTATTTGTATCGTATTTGTATCGTATTTGTATCGTATTTGTATCGTATTTGTATCGTATTTGTATCGTATTTGTATCGTATTTGTATCGTATTTGTATCGTATTTGTATCGTATTTGCATCGTATTTGTATCCAATTTGTATCGTATTTGTATCCAATTTGTATCGTATTTGTATCGTATTTGTATCGTATTTGTATCGTATTTGTATCGTATTTGTATCGTATTTGCATCGTATTTGTATCCAATTTGTATCGTATTTGTATCGTATTTGTATCCAATTTGTATCGTATTTGTATCCAATTTGTATCGTATTTGTATCCAATTTGTATCGTATTTGTATCCAATTTGTATCCAATTTGTATCGTATTTGTATCCAATTTGTATCGTATTTGTATCCAATTTGTATCGTATTTGTATCGTATTTGTATCGTATTTGTATCGTATTTGTATCGTATTTGTATCGTATTTGTATCGTATTTGTATCGTATTTGTATCCAATTTGTATCGTATTTGTATCGTATTTGTATCGTATTTGTATCGTATTTGTATCCAATTTGTATCGTATTTGTATCGTATTTGTATCGTATTTGTATCGTATTTGTATCGTATTTGTATCGTATTTGTATCGTATTTGTATCCAATTTGTATCGTATTTGTATCCAATTTGTATCCAATTTGTATCGTATTTGTATCCAATTTGTATCGTATTTGTATCGTATTTGTATCGTATTTGTATCGTATTTGTATCCAATTTGTATCGTATTTGTATCGTATTTGTATCCAATTTGTATCCAATTTGTATCGTATTTGTATCCAATTTGTATCGTATTTGTATCCAATTTGTATCGTATTTGTATCCAATTTGTATCCAATTTGTATCGTATTTGTATCCAATTTGAATCGTATTTGTATCCAATTTGTATCGTATTTGTATCGTATTTGTATCGTATTTGTATCCAATTTGTATCGTATTTGTATCGTATTTGTATCCAATTTGTATCGTATTTGTATCCAATTTGTATCGTATTTGTATCGTATTTGTATCCAATTTGTATCGTATTTGTATCGTATTTGTATCGTATTTGTATCGTATTTGTATCGTATTTGTATCGTATTTGTATCGTATTTGTATCGTATTTGTATCGTATTTGTATCGTATTTGTATCGTATTTGTATCGTATTTGTATCCAATTTGTATCGTATTTGTATCCAATTTGTATCCAATTTGTATCGTATTTGTATCCAATTTGTATCGTATTTGTATCCAATTTGTATCGTATTTGTATCGTATTTGTATCCAATTTGTATCGTATTTGTATCGTATTTGTATCGTATTTGTATCGTATTTGTATCGTATTTGTATCCAATTTGTATCCAATTTGTATCGTATTTGTATCGTATTTGTATCCAATTTGTATCCAATTTGTATCGTATTTGTATCCAATTTGTATCGTATTTGTATCCAATTTGTATCGTATTTGTATCCAATTTGTATTCAATTTGTATCGTATTTGTATCGTATTTGTATCGTATTTGTATCCAATTTGTATCGTATTTGTATCGTATTTGTATCCAATTTGTATCGTATTTGTATCCAATTTGTATCCAATTTGTATCGTATTTGTATCCAATTTGTATCGTATTTGTATCCAATTTGTATCGTATTTGTATCGTATTTGTATCGTATTTGTATCGTATTTGTATCCAATTTGTATCGTATTTGTATCGTATTTGTATCGTATTTGTATCGTATTTGCATCGTATTTGTATCCAATTTGTATCGTATTTGTATCGTATTTGTATCGTATTTGTATCGTATTTGTATCGTATTTGTATCGTATTTGTATCCAATTTGTATCGTATTTGTATCGTATTTGTATCCAATTTGTATCGTATTTGTATCCAATTTGTATCGTATTTGTATCGTATTTGTATCGTATTTGTATCGTATTTGTATCGTATTTGTATCGTATTTGTATCGTATTTGTATCGTATTTGTATCGTATTTGTATCGTATTTGTATCGTATTTGTATCCAATTTGTATCGTATTTGTATCCAATTTGTATCGTATTTGTATCGTATTTGTATCGTATTTGTATCGTATTTGTATCGTATTTGTATCGTATTTGTATCGTATTTGTATCGTATTTGTATCGTATTTGTATCCAATTTGTATCGTATTTGTATCGTATTTGTATCGTATTTGTATCGTATTTGTATCGTTTTTGTATCGTATTTGTATCCAATTTGTATCGTATTTGTATCGTATTTGTATCCAATTTGTATCGTATTTGTATCCAATTTGTATCGTATTTGTATCGTATTTGTATCCAATTTGTATCGTATTTGTATCCAATTTGTATCGTATTTGTATCCAATTTGTATCGTATTTGTATCGTATTTGTATCGTATTTGTATCCAATTTGTATCGTATTTGTATCGTATTTGTATCGTATTTGTATCGTTTTTGTATCGTATTTGTATCCAATTTGTATCGTATTTGTATCGTATTTGTATCCAATTTGTATCGTATTTGTATCGTATTTGTATCGTATTTGTATCGTATTTGTATCCAATTTGTATCGTATTTGTATCGTATTTGTATCGTATTTGTATCGTATTTGTATCGTATTTGTATCCAATTTGTATCGTATTTGTATCGTATTTGTATCGTATTTGTATCGTATTTGTATCGTATTTGTATCGTATTTGTATCGTATTTGTATCCAATTTGTATCGTATTTGTATCGTATTTGTATCGTATTTGTATCGTATTTGTATCCAATTTGTATCGTATTTGTATCGTATTTGTATCCAATTTGTATCGTATTTGTATCCAATTTGTATCGTATTTGTATCGTATTTGTATCCAATTTGTATCGTATTTGTATCCAATTTGTATCGTATTTGTATCGTTTTTGTATCGTATTTGTATCGTATTTGTATCGTATTTGTATCCAATTTGTATCGTATTTGTATCGTATTTGTATCGTATTTGTATCGTATTTGTATCCAATTTGTATCGTTGTTGTATCGTATTTGTATCCAATTTGTATCGTATTTGTATCCAATTTGTATCGTATTTGTATCCAATTTGTATCGTATTTGTATCGTATTTGTATCGTTTTTGTATCGTATTTGTATCGTATTTGTATCCAATTTGTATCGTATTTGTATCGTATTTGTATCGTATTTTTATCGTATTTGTATCCAATTTGTATCGTATTTGTATCGTATTTGTATCCAATTTGTATCGTATTTGTATCCAATTTGTATCGTATTTGTATCGTATTTGTATCGTATTTGTATCGTATTTGTATCGTATTTGCATCGTATTTGTATCCAATTTGTATCGTATTTGTATCGTATTTGTATCCAATTTGTATCGTATTTGTATCCAATTTGTATCGTATTTGTATCGTATTTGTCTCCAATTTGTATCGTATTTGTATCCAATTTGTATCGTATTTGTATCGTATTTGTATCCAATTTGTATCGTATTTGTATCCAATTTGTATCGTATTTGTATCGTATTTGTCTCCAATTTGTATCGTATTTGTATCCAATTTGTATCGTATTTGTATCGTATTTGTATCGTATTTGTATCGTATTTGTATCGTATTTGTATCGTATTTGTATCGTATTTGTATCGTATTTGTATCGTATTTGTATCGTATTTGTATCGTATTTGTATCGTATTTGTATCGTATTTGTATCGTATTTGTATCGTATTTGTATCGTATTTGTATCCAATTTGTATCGTATTTGTATCCAATTTGTATCGTATTTGTATCGTATTTGTATCGTATTTGTATCGTATTTGTATCCAATTTGTATCGTATTTGTATCGTATTTGTATCGTATTTGTATCGTATTTGTATCGTATTTGTGTCGTATTTGTATCGTATTTGTATCGTATTTGTATCCAATTTGTATCGTATTTGTATCCAATTTGTATCGTATTTGTATCGTATTTGTATCGTATTTGTATCGTATTTGTATCGTATTTGTATCCAATTTGTATCGTATTTGTATCGTATTTGTATCGTATTTGTATCGTATTTGTATCGTATTTGCATCGTATTTGTATCCAATTTGTATCGTATTTGTATCGTATTTGTATCCAATTTGTATCGTATTTGTATCCAATTTGTATCGTATTTGTATCCAATTTGTATCCAATTTGTATCGTATTTGTATCCAATTTGTATCGTATTTGTATCCAATTTGTATCGTATTTGTATCGTATTTGTATCGTATTTGTATCGTATTTGTATCGTATTTGTATCGTATTTGTATCGTATTTGTATCGTATTTGTATCCAATTTGTATCGTATTTGTATCGTATTTGTATCGTATTTGTATCGTATTTGTATCGTATTTGTATCGTATTTGTATCGTATTTGTATCGTATTTGTATCCAATTTGTATCGTATTTGTATCGTATTTGTATCGTATTTGTATCGTATTTGTATCGTATTTGTATCCAATTTGTATCGTATTTGTATCGTATTTGTATCGTATTTGTATCGTATTTGTATCGTATTTGTATCGTATTTGTATCGTATTTGTATCGTATTTGTATCCAATTTGTATCGTATTTGTATCCAATTTGTATCCAATTTATATCGTATTTGTATCCAATTTGTATCGTATTTGTATCGTATTTGTATCGTATTTGTATC
>CAWUPV010000011.1:0-57000 GCA_963924445.1 Philereme transversata
ATACAAATACGATACAAATACGATAAAAATACGATACAAATACGATACAAATACGATACAAATTGGATACAAATACGATACAAATACGATACAAATACGATACAAATACGATACAAATACGATGCAAATACGATACAAATACGATACAAATACGATACAAATTGGATACAAATACGATACAAATTGGATACAAATACGATACAAATTGGATACAAATACGATACAAATACGATACAAATTGGATACAAATACGATACAAATACGATACAAATACGATACAAATACGATGCAAATACGATACAAATACGATACAAATACGATACAAATACGATACAAATTGGATACAAATACGATACAAATTGGATACAAATACGATACAAATACGATACAAATACGATACAAATACGATACAAATTGGATACAAATACGATACAAATACGATACAAATACGATACAAATACGATACAAATACGATGCAAATACGATACAAATACGATACAAATACGATACAAATACGATACAAATACGATACAAATTGGATACAAATACGATACAAATACGATACAAATACGATACAAATACGATACAAATACGATGCAAATACGATACAAATACGATACAAATACGATACAAATACGATACAAATACGATAGAAATACGATACAAATACGATACAAATACGATACAAATACGATAGAAATACGATACAAATACGATACAAATACGATACAAATTGGATACAAATACGATACAAATACGATACAAATACGATACAAATACGATACAAATACGATACAAATACGATACAAATACGATACAAATACGATGCAAATACGATGCAAATACGATACAAATACGATACAAATACGATACAAATACGATACAAATACGATACAAATACGATACAAATACGATGCAAATACGATACAAATACGATACAAATACGATACAAATACGATACAAATACGATACAAATACGATACAAATACGATACAAATACGATGCAAATACGATACAAATACGATACAAATAAGATACAAATTGGATACAAATACGATACAAATTGGATACAAATACTATTCAAATACGATACAAATACGATACAAATACGATACAAATACGATACAAATACGATACAAATACGATACAAATTGGATACAAATACGATACAAATTGGATACAAATACGATACAAATTGGATACAAATACGATACAAATACGATACAAATACGATACAAATACGATACAAATACGATACAAATACGATGCAAATACGATACAAATACGATACAAATACGATGCAAATACGATACAAATACGATACAAATACGATACAAATTGGATACAAATACGATACAAATTGGATACAAATACGATTCAAATACGATACAAATACGATACAAATACGATACAAATACGATACAAATACGATACAAATACGATACAAATTGGATACAAATACGATACAAATTGGATACAAATACGATACAAATACGATACAAATACGATACAAATACGATACAAATACGATGCAAATACGATGCAAATACGATACAAATACGATACAAATACGATACAAATACGATACAAATACGAAACAAATACGATACAAATACGATGCAAATACGATACAAATACGATGCAAATACGATACAAATACGATGCAAATACGATACAAATACGATACAAATACGATGCAAATACGATACAAATACGATACAAATACGATACAAATTGGATACAAATACGATACAAATACGATACAAATGCGATACAAATACGATACAAATACGATACAAATACGATACAAATTGGATACAAATACGATACAAATACGATACAAATACGATGCAAATACGATACAAATACGATACAAATACGATACAAATACGATACAAATACGATACAAATACGATACAAATACGATACAAATACGATGCAAATACGATGCAAATACGATACAAATACGATACAAATACGATACAAATACGATACAAATACGATGCAAATACGATACAAATACGATACAAATACGATACAAATTGGATACAAATACGATACAAATTGGATACAAATACGATTCAAATACGATACAAATACGATACAAATACGATACAAATACGATGCAAATACGATGCAAATACGATACAAATACGATACAAATACGATACAAATACGATACAAATACGATACAAATACGATACAAATACGATGCAAATACGATACAAATACGATGCAAATACGATACAAATACGATACAAATTGGATACAAATACGATACAAATACGATACAAATTGGATACAAATACGATACAAATACGATACAAATACGATACAAATTGGATACAAATACGATACAAATACGATACAAATACGATACAAATACGATACAAATACGATACAAATACGATACAAATACGATGCAAATACGATACAAATACGATACAAAAACGATACAAATACGATACAAATTGGATACAAATACGATACAAATTGGATACAAATACGATACAAATACGATACAAATACGATACAAATACGATACAAATACGATACAAATACGATGCAAATACGATACAAATACGATACAAATACGATACAAATGCGATACAAATACGATACAAATACGATACAAATTGGATACAAATACGATACAAATACGATACAAATACGATGCAAATACGATACAAATACGATACAAATACGATACAAATTGGATACAAATACGATACAAATACGATACAAATACGATACAAATACGATACAAATACGATACAAATACGATACAAATACGATACAAATACGATACAAATACGATACAAATACGATACAAATTGGATACAAATTGGATACAAATACGATACAAATACGATACAAATACGATACAAATTGGATACAAATACGATACAAATACGATACAAATTTGATACAAATACGATACAAATACGATACAAATACGATACAAATACGATACAAATTGGATACAAATACGATACAAATACGATACAAATACGATACAAATTGGATACAAATACGATACAAATACGATACAAATTTGATACAAATACGATACAAATTGGATACAAATACGATACAAATACGATACAAATACGATACAAATACGATACAAATACGATACAAATACGATACAAATACGATACAAATACGATACAAATACGATACAAATACGATACAAATACGATACAAATTGGATACAATACGATACAAATTGGATACAAATACGATACAAATACGATACAAATACGATACAAATTGGATACAAATACGATACAAATTGGATACAAATACGATACAAATTGGATACAAATACGATACAAATTGGATACAAATACGATACAAATACGATACAAATACGATACAAATACGATACAAATACGATACAAATACGATGCAAATACGATACAAATACGATGCAAATACGATACAAATACGATACAAATACGATACAAATACGATACAAATACGATACAAACACGATACAAATAACATACAAATTGGATACAAATACGATACAAATACGATACAAATACGATACAAATACGATACAAATACGATGCAAATACGATGCAAATACGATACAAATACGATACAAATACGATACAAATACGATACAAATACGATACAAATACGATGCAAATACGATACAAATACGATACAAATACGATACAAATACGATACAAATACGATACAAATACGATGCAAATACGATGCAAATACGATACAAATACGATACAAATACGATACAAATACGATACAAATACGATACAAATACGATGCAAATACGATACAAATACGATACAAATAAGATACAAATTGGATACAAATACGATACAAATTGGATACAAATACTATTCAAATACGATACAAATACGATACAAATACGATACAAATACGATACAAATACGATACAAATACGATACAAATTGGATACAAATACGATACAAATTGGATACAAATACGATACAAATTGGATACAAATACGATACAAATACGATACAAATACGATACAAATACGATACAAATACGATACAAATACGATACAAATACGATGCAAATACGATACAAATACGATACAAATACGATACAAATTGGATACAAATACGATACAAATTGGATACATATACGATACAAATACGATACAAATGCGATACAAATACGATACAAATACGATACAAATTGGATACAAATACGATACAAATACGATACAAATACGATGCAAATACGATACAAATACGATACAAATACGATACAAATTGGATACAAATACGATACAAATACGATACAAATACGATACAAATACGATACAAATACGATACAAATACGATACAAATACGATACAAATACGATACAAATACGATACAAATACGATACAAATTGGATACAAATTGGATACAAATACGATACAAATACGATACAAATACGATACAAATTGGATACAAATACGATACAAATACGATACAAATTTGATACAAATACGATACAAATACGATACAAATACGATACAAATTGGATACAAATACGATACAAATACGATACAAATACGATACAAATTGGATACAAATACGATACAAATACGATACAAATTTGATACAAATACGATACAAATTGGATACAAATACGATACAAATACGATACAAATACGATACAAATACGATACAAATACGATACAAATACGATACAAATACGATACAAATACGATACAAATACGATACAAATACGATACAAATACGATACAAATTGGATACAAATACGATACAAATTGGATACAAATACGATACAAATACGATACAAATACGATACAAATTGGATACAAATACGATACAAATTGGATACAAATACGATACAAATTGGATACAAATACGATACAAATTGGATACAAATACGATACAAATACGATACAAATACGATACAAATACGATACAAATACGATACAAATACGATGCAAATACGATACAAATACGATGCAAATACGATACAAATACGATACAAATACGATACAAATACGATACAAATACGATACAAACACGATACAAATAACATACAAATTGGATACAAATACGATACAAATACGATACAAATACGATACAAATACGATACAAATACGATGCAAATACGATGCAAATACGATACAAATACGATACAAATACGATACAAATACGATACAAATACGATACAAATACGATGCAAATACGATACAAATACGATACAAATACGATACAAATTGGATACAAATACGATACAAATTGGATACAAATACGATTCAAATACGATACAAATACGATACAAATACGATACAAATACGATACAAATACGATACAAATACGATACAAATTGGATACAAATACGATACAAATTGGATACAAATACGATACAAATTGGATACAAATACGATACAAATACGATACAAATACGATACAAATACAATACAAATACGATACAAATACGATGCAAATACGATACAAATACGATACAAATACGATGCAAATACGATACAAATACGATACAAATACGATACAAATTGGATACAAATACGATACAAATTGGATACAAATACGATTCAAATACGATACAAATACGATACAAATACGATACAAATACGATACAAATACGATACAAATTGGATACAAATACGATACAAATTGGATACAAATACGATACAAATACGATACAAATACGATACAAATACGATACAAATACGATGCAAATACGATGCAAATACGATACAAATACGATACAAATTGGATACAAATACGATACAAATTGGATACAAATACGTTACAAATACGATACAAATACGATACAAATACGATACAAATTGGATACAAATACGATACAAATTGGATACAAATTCGATACAAATACGATACAAATACGATACAAATACGATACAAATACGATACAAATACGATACAAATACGATGCAAATACGATACAAATACGATACAAATTGGATACAAATACGATACAAATTGGATACAAATACGATACAAATACGATACAAATACGATACAAATACGATACAAATTGGATACAAATACGATACAAATACGATACAAATACGATACAAATTGGATACAAATACGATACAAATTGGATACAAATACGATACAAATACGATACAAATACGATACAAATTCGATACAAATACGATACAAATTGGATACAAATACGATACAAATTGGAAACAAATACGATGCAAATACGATACAAATACGATACAAATACGATACAAATTGGATACAAATACGATACAAATACGATACAAATACGATACAAATTGGATACAAATACGATACAAATACGATACAAATTTGATACAAATACGATACAAATACGATACAAATACGATACAAATTGGATACAAATTGGATACAAATACGATACAAATACGATACAAATACGATACAAATTGGATACAAATACGATACAAATACGATACAAATTTGATACAAATACGATACAAATACGATGCAAATACGATACAAATACGATACAAATACGATACAAATTGGATACAAATACGATACAAATTGGATACAAATACGATTCAAATACGATACAAATACGATACAAATACGATACAAATACGATACAAATACGATACAAATACGATACAAATTGGATACAAATACGATACAAATTGGATACAAATACGATACAAATACGATACAAATACGATACAAATACGATACAAATACGATGCAAATACGATGCAAATACGATACAAATACGATACAAATACGATACAAATACGATACAAATACGAAACAAATACGATACAAATACGATGCAAATACGATACAAATACGATGCAAATACGATACAAATACGATGCAAATACGATACAAATACGATACAAATACGATGCAAATACGATACAAATACGATACAAATACGATACAAATTGGATACAAATACGATACAAATACGATACAAATGCGATACAAATACGATACAAATACGATACAAATACGATACAAATTGGATACAAATACGATACAAATACGATACAAATACGATGCAAATACGATACAAATACGATACAAATACGATACAAATACGATACAAATACGATACAAATACGATACAAATACGATACAAATACGATGCAAATACGATGCAAATACGATACAAATACGATACAAATACGATACAAATACGATACAAATACGATGCAAATACGATACAAATACGATACAAATACGATACAAATTGGATACAAATACGATACAAATTGGATACAAATACGATTCAAATACGATACAAATACGATACAAATACGATACAAATACGATGCAAATACGATGCAAATACGATACAAATACGATACAAATACGATACAAATACGATACAAATACGATACAAATACGATACAAATACGATGCAAATACGATACAAATACGATACAAATACGAAACAAATACGATACAAATACGATGCAAATACGATACAAATACGATGCAAATACGATACAAATACGATGCAAATACGATACAAATACGATACAAATACGATGCAAATACGATACAAATACGATACAAATACGATACAAATTGGATACAAATACGATACAAATACGATACAAATGCGATACAAATACGATACAAATACGATACAAATACGATACAAATTGGATACAAATACGATACAAATACGATACAAATACGATGCAAATACGATACAAATACGATACAAATACGATACAAATACGATACAAATACGATACAAATACGATACAAATACGATACAAATACGATGCAAATACGATGCAAATACGATACAAATACGATACAAATACGATACAAATACGATACAAATACGATGCAAATACGATACAAATACGATACAAATACGATACAAATTGGATACAAATACGATACAAATTGGATACAAATACGATTCAAATACGATACAAATACGATACAAATTGCATACAAATACGATACAAATTGGATACAAATACGATACAAATACGATACAAATACGATACAAATACGATACAAATACGATACAAATACGATACAAATACGATGCAAATACGATACAAATACGATACAAAAACGATACAAATACGATACAAATTGGATACAAATACGATACAAATTGGATACAAATACGATACAAATACGATACAAATACGATACAAATACGATACAAATACGATACAAATACGATGCAAATACGATACAAATACGATACAAATACGATACAAATTGGATACAAATACGATACAAATTGGATACAAATACGATACAAATACGATACAAATGCGATACAAATACGATACAAATACGATACAAATTGGATACAAATACGATACAAATACGATACAAATACGATGCAAATACGATACAAATACGATACAAATACGATACAAATTGGATACAAATACGATACAAATACGATACAAATACGATACAAATACGATACAAATACGATACAAATACGATACAAATACGATACAAATACGATACAAATACGATACAAATACGATACAAATTGGATACAAATTGGATACAAATACGATACAAATACGATACAAATACGATACAAATTGGATACAAATACGATACAAATACGATACAAATTTGATACAAATACGATACAAATACGATACAAATACGATACAAATACGATACAAATTGGATACAAATACGATACAAATACGATACAAATACGATACAAATTGGATACAAATACGATACAAATACGATACAAATTTGATACAAATACGATACAAATTGGATACAAATACGATACAAATACGATACAAATACGATACAAATACGATACAAATACGATACAAATACGATACAAATACGATACAAATACGATACAAATACGATACAAATACGATACAAATACGATACAAATTGGATACAAATACGATACAAATTGGATACAAATACGATACAAATACGATACAAATACGATACAAATTGGATACAAATACGATACAAATTGGATACAAATACGATACAAATTGGATACAAATACGATACAAATTGGATACAAATACGATACAAATACGATACAAATACGATACAAATACGATACAAATACGATACAAATACGATGCAAATACGATACAAATACGATGCAAATACGATACAAATACGATACAAATACGATACAAATACGATACAAATACGATACAAATACGATACAAACACGATACAAATAACATACAAATTGGATACAAATACGATACAAATACGATACAAATACGATACAAATACGATACAAATACGATGCAAATACGATGCAAATACGATACAAATACGATACAAATACGATACAAATACGATACAAATACGATACAAATACGATGCAAATACGATACAAATACGATACAAATACGATACAAATTGGATACAAATACGATACAAATTGGATACAAATACGATTCAAATACGATACAAATACGATACAAATACGATACAAATACGATACAAATACGATACAAATACGATACAAATTGGATACAAATACGATACAAATTGGATACAAATACGATACAAATTGGATACAAATACGATACAAATACGATACAAATACGATACAAATACAATACAAATACGATACAAATACGATGCAAATACGATACAAATACGATACAAATACGATGCAAATACGATACAAATACGATACAAATACGATACAAATTGGATACAAATACGATACAAATTGGATACAAATACGATTCAAATACGATACAAATACGATACAAATACGATACAAATACGATACAAATACGATACAAATTGGATACAAATACGATACAAATTGGATACAAATACGATACAAATACGATACAAATACGATACAAATACGATACAAATTGGATACAAATACGATACAAATTGGATACAAATACGATACAAATACGATACAAATACGATACAAATTGGATACAAATACGATACAAATTGGATACAAATACGATACAAATTGGATACAAATACGATACAAATTGGATACAAATACGATACAAATACGATACAAATACGATACAAATACGATACAAATACGATACAAATACGATGCAAATACGATACAAATACGATGCAAATACGATACAAATACGATACAAATACGATACAAATACGATACAAATACGATACAAACACGATACAAATAACATACAAATTGGATACAAATACGATACAAATACGATACAAATACGATACAAATACGATACAAATACGATGCAAATACGATGCAAATACGATACAAATACGATACAAATACGATACAAATACGATACAAATACGATACAAATACGATGCAAATACGATACAAATACGATACAAATACGATACAAATTGGATACAAATACGATACAAATTGGATACAAATACGATTCAAATACGATACAAATACGATACAAATACGATACAAATACGATACAAATACGATACAAATACGATACAAATACGATACAAATTGGATACAAATACGATACAAATTGGATACAAATACGATACAAATTGGATACAAATACGATACAAATACGATACAAATACAATACAAATACGATACAAATACGATGCAAATACGATACAAATACGATACAAATACGATGCAAATACGATACAAATACGATACAAATACGATACAAATTGGATACAAATACGATACAAATACGATACAAATTGGATACAAATACGATACAAATACGATACAAATACGATACAAATTGCATACAAATACGATACAAATTGGATACAAATACGATACAAATACGATACAAATACGATACAAATACGATACAAATACGATACAAATACGATACAAATACGATGCAAATACGATACAAATACGATACAAAAACGATACAAATACGATACAAATTGGATACAAATACGATACAAATTGGATACAAATACGATACAAATACGATACAAATACGATACAAATACGATACAAATACGATACAAATACGATGCAAATACGATACAAATACGATACAAATACGATACAAATTGGATACAAATACGATACAAATTGGATACAAATACGATACAAATACGATACAAATGCGATACAAATACGATACAAATACGATACAAATTGGATACAAATACGATACAAATACGATACAAATACGATGCAAATACGATACAAATACGATACAAATACGATACAAATTGGATACAAATACGATACAAATACGATACAAATACGATACAAATACGATACAAATACGATACAAATACGATACAAATACGATACAAATTGGATACAAATTGGATACAAATACGATACAAATACGATACAAATACGATACAAATTGGATACAAATACGATACAAATACGATACAAATTTGATACAAATACGATACAAATACGATACAAATACGATACAAATACGATACAAATACGATACAAATTGGATACAAATACGATACAAATACGATACAAATACGATACAAATTGGATACAAATACGATACAAATACGATACAAATTTGATACAAATACGATACAAATACGATACAAATACGATACAAATACGATGCAAATACGATACAAATACGATACAAATTGGATACAAATACGATACAAATACGATACAAATACGATACAAATACGATACAAATTGGATACAAATACGATACAAATACGATACAAATACGATACAAATACGATACAAATTGGATACCAATACGATGCAAATACGATACAAATACGATACAAATACGATACAAATACGATACAAATACGAAACAAATACGATACAAATACGATGCAAATACGATGCAAATACGATACAAATACGATACAAATACGATACAAATTGGATACAAATACGATACAAATTGGATACAAATACGATACAAATACGATACAAATACGATACAAATACGATACAAATACGATACAAATTGGATACAAATACGATACAAATTGGATACAAATACGATACAAATACGATACAAATGCGATACAAATACGATACAAATTGGATACAAATACGATACAAATACGATACAAATACGATGCAAATACGATACAAATACGATACAAATACGATACAAATACGATACAAATTGGATACAAATACGATACAAATACGATACAAATACGATACAAATACGATACAAATACGATACAAATACGATACAAATACGATACAAATACGATACAAATACGATACAAATACGATACAAATACGATACAAATACGATACAAATACGATACAAATACGATACAAATACGATACAAATACGATGCAAATACGATACAAATACGATACAAATACGATACAAATACGATACAAATACGATACAAATACGATACAAATACGATGCAAATACGATACAAATACAATACAAATACGATACAAATACGATACAAATACGATACAAATACGATACAAATACGATACAAATACGATACAAATACGATGCAAATACGATACAAATACGATACAAATTGGATACAAATACGATACAAATACGATACAAATACGATACAAATTGGATACAAATACGATACAAATACGATACAAATACGATACAAATACGATACAAATACGATACAAATTGGATACCAATACGATGCAAATACGATACAAATACGATACAAATACGATACAAATACGATACAAATACGAAACAAATACGATACAAATACGATGCAAATACGATGCAAATACGATACAAATACGATACAAATACGATACAAATACGATACAAATACGATACAAATACGAAACAAATACGATACAAATACGATGCAAATACGATACAAATACGATGCAAATACGATACAAATACGATGCAAATACGATACAAATACGATACAAATACGATGCAAATACGATACAAATACGATACAAATACGATACAAATTGGATACAAATACGATACAAATACGATACAAATGCGATACAAATACGATACAAATACGATGCAAATACGATACAAATACGATACAAATACGATGCAAATACGATACAAATACGATACAAATACGATACAAATTGGATACAAATACGATACAAATACGATACAAATACGATACAAATACGATACAAATACGATACAAATACGATGCAAATACGATGCAAATACGATACAAATACGATACAAATACGATACAAATACGATACAAATACGATGCAAATACGATACAAATACGATACAAATACGATACAAATTGGATACAAATACGATACAAATTGGATACAAATACGATTCAAATACGATACAAATACGATACAAATACGATACAAATTGGATACAAATACGATACAAATACGATACAAATGCGATACAAATACGATACAAATACGATACAAATACGATACAAATTGGATACAAATACGATACAAATACGATACAAATACGATGCAAATACGATACAAATACGATACAAATACGATACAAATACGATGCAAATACGATGCAAATACGATACAAATACGATACAAATACGATACAAATACGATACAAATACGAAACAAATACGATACAAATACGATGCAAATACGATACAAATACGATACAAATACGATACAAATTGGATACAAATACGATACAAATACGATACAAATGCGATACAAATACGATACAAATACGATACAAATACGATACAAATTGGATACAAATACGATACAAATACGATACAAATACGATGCAAATACGATACAAATACGATACAAATACGATACAAATACGATACAAATACGATACAAATACGATACAAATACGATACAAATACGATACAAATACGATGCAAATACGATACAAATACGATACAAATACGATGCAAATACGATACAAATACGATACAAATACGATACAAATTGGATACAAATACGATACAAATTGGATACAAATACGATTCAAATACGATACAAATACGATACAAATACGATACAAATACGATACAAATACGATACAAATTGGATACAAATACGATACAAATACGATACAAATACGATGCAAATACGATACAAATACGATACAAATACGATACAAATACGATACAAATACGATACAAATACGATACAAATACAATACAAATACGATACAAATACGATGCAAATACGATACAAATACGATACAAATACGATGCAAATACGATACAAATACGATACAAATACGATACAAATTGGATACAAATACGATACAAATTGGATACAAATACGATTCAAATACGATACAAATACGATACAAATACGATACAAATACGATACAAATACGATACAAATTGGATACAAATACGATACAAATTGGATACAAATACGATACAAATACGATACAAATACGATACAAATACGATACAAATACGATGCAAATACGATGCAAATACGATACAAATACGATACAAATTGGATACAAATACGATACAAATTGGATACAAATACGTTACAAATACGATACAAATACGATACAAATACGATACAAATTGGATACAAATACGATACAAATTGGATACAAATTCGATACAAATACGATACAAATACGATACAAATACGATACAAATACGATACAAATACGATACAAATACGATGCAAATACGATACAAATACGATACAAATTGGATACAAATACGATACAAATTGGATACAAATACGATACAAATACGATACAAATACGATACAAATACGATACAAATTGGATACAAATACGATACAAATACGATACAAATACGATACAAATTGGATACAAATACGATACAAATTGGATACAAATACGATACAAATACGATACAAATACGATACAAATTCGATACAAATACGATACAAATTGGATACAAATACGATACAAATTGGAAACAAATACGATGCAAATACGATACAAATACGATACAAATACGATACAAATTGGATACAAATACGATACAAATACGATACAAATACGATACAAATTGGATACAAATACGATACAAATACGATACAAATTTGATACAAATACGATACAAATACGATACAAATACGATACAAATTGGATACAAATTGGATACAAATACGATACAAATACGATACAAATACGATACAAATTGGATACAAATACGATACAAATACGATACAAATTTGATACAAATACGATACAAATACGATGCAAATACGATACAAATACGATACAAATACGATACAAATTGGATACAAATACGATACAAATTGGATACAAATACGATTCAAATACGATACAAATACGATACAAATACGATACAAATACGATACAAATACGATACAAATACGATACAAATTGGATACAAATACGATACAAATTGGATACAAATACGATACAAATACGATACAAATACGATACAAATACGATACAAATACGATGCAAATACGATGCAAATACGATACAAATACGATACAAATACGATACAAATACGATACAAATACGAAACAAATACGATACAAATACGATGCAAATACGATACAAATACGATGCAAATACGATACAAATACGATGCAAATACGATACAAATACGATACAAATACGATGCAAATACGATACAAATACGATACAAATACGATACAAATTGGATACAAATACGATACAAATACGATACAAATGCGATACAAATACGATACAAATACGATACAAATACGATACAAATTGGATACAAATACGATACAAATACGATACAAATACGATGCAAATACGATACAAATACGATACAAATACGATACAAATACGATACAAATACGATACAAATACGATACAAATACGATACAAATACGATGCAAATACGATGCAAATACGATACAAATACGATACAAATACGATACAAATACGATACAAATACGATGCAAATACGATACAAATACGATACAAATACGATACAAATTGGATACAAATACGATACAAATTGGATACAAATACGATTCAAATACGATACAAATACGATACAAATACGATACAAATACGATGCAAATACGATGCAAATACGATACAAATACGATACAAATACGATACAAATACGATACAAATACGATACAAATACGATACAAATACGATGCAAATACGATACAAATACGATACAAATACGAAACAAATACGATACAAATACGATGCAAATACGATACAAATACGATGCAAATACGATACAAATACGATGCAAATACGATACAAATACGATACAAATACGATGCAAATACGATACAAATACGATACAAATACGATACAAATTGGATACAAATACGATACAAATACGATACAAATGCGATCAAAAAGAATAAAACAAATACGATACAATACGATACAAATTGGATACAAATTACGATACAAATACGATACAAATACGATGCAAATACGATACAAATACGATACAAATACGATACAAATACGATACAAATACGATACAAATACGATACAAATACGATACAAATACGATGCAAATACGATGCAAATACGATACAAATACGATACAAATACGATACAAATACGATACAAATACGATGCAAATACGATACAAATACGATACAAATACGATACAAATTGGATACAAATACGATACAAATTGGATACAAATACGATTCAAATACGATACAAATACGATACAAATTGCATACAAATACGATACAAATTGGATACAAATACGATACAAATACGATACAAATACGATACAAATACGATACAAATACGATACAAATACGATACAAATACGATGCAAATACGATACAAATACGATACAAAAACGATACAAATACGATACAAATTGGATACAAATACGATACAAATTGGATACAAATACGATACAAATACGATACAAATACGATACAAATACGATACAAATACGATACAAATACGATGCAAATACGATACAAATACGATACAAATACGATACAAATTGGATACAAATACGATACAAATTGGATACAAATACGATACAAATACGATACAAATGCGATACAAATACGATACAAATACGATACAAATTGGATACAAATACGATACAAATACGATACAAATACGATGCAAATACGATACAAATACGATACAAATACGATACAAATTGGATACAAATACGATACAAATACGATACAAATACGATACAAATACGATACAAATACGATACAAATACGATACAAATACGATACAAATACGATACAAATACGATACAAATACGATACAAATTGGATACAAATTGGATACAAATACGATACAAATACGATACAAATACGATACAAATTGGATACAAATACGATACAAATACGATACAAATTTGATACAAATACGATACAAATACGATACAAATACGATACAAATACGATACAAATTGGATACAAATACGATACAAATACGATACAAATACGATACAAATTGGATACAAATACGATACAAATACGATACAAATTTGATACAAATACGATACAAATTGGATACAAATACGATACAAATACGATACAAATACGATACAAATACGATACAAATACGATACAAATACGATACAAATACGATACAAATACGATACAAATACGATACAAATACGATACAAATACGATACAAATTGGATACAAATACGATACAAATTGGATACAAATACGATACAAATACGATACAAATACGATACAAATTGGATACAAATACGATACAAATTGGATACAAATACGATACAAATTGGATACAAATACGATACAAATTGGATACAAATACGATACAAATACGATACAAATACGATACAAATACGATACAAATACGATACAAATACGATGCAAATACGATACAAATACGATGCAAATACGATACAAATACGATACAAATACGATACAAATACGATACAAATACGATACAAACACGATACAAATAACATACAAATTGGATACAAATACGATACAAATACGATACAAATACGATACAAATACGATACAAATACGATGCAAATACGATGCAAATACGATACAAATACGATACAAATACGATACAAATACGATACAAATACGATACAAATACGATGCAAATACGATACAAATACGATACAAATACGATACAAATTGGATACAAATACGATACAAATTGGATACAAATACGATTCAAATACGATACAAATACGATACAAATACGATACAAATACGATACAAATACGATACAAATACGATACAAATTGGATACAAATACGATACAAATTGGATACAAATACGATACAAATTGGATACAAATACGATACAAATACGATACAAATACGATACAAATACAATACAAATACGATACAAATACGATGCAAATACGATACAAATACGATACAAATACGATGCAAATACGATACAAATACGATACAAATACGATACAAATTGGATACAAATACGATACAAATTGGATACAAATACGATTCAAATACGATACAAATACGATACAAATACGATACAAATACGATACAAATACGATACAAATTGGATACAAATACGATACAAATTGGATACAAATACGATACAAATACGATACAAATACGATACAAATACGATACAAATTGGATACAAATACGATACAAATTGGATACAAATACGATACAAATACGATACAAATACGATACAAATTGGATACAAATACGATACAAATTGGATACAAATACGATACAAATTGGATACAAATACGATACAAATTGGATACAAATACGATACAAATACGATACAAATACGATACAAATACGATACAAATACGATACAAATACGATGCAAATACGATACAAATACGATGCAAATACGATACAAATACGATACAAATACGATACAAATACGATACAAATACGATACAAACACGATACAAATAACATACAAATTGGATACAAATACGATACAAATACGATACAAATACGATACAAATACGATACAAATACGATGCAAATACGATGCAAATACGATACAAATACGATACAAATACGATACAAATACGATACAAATACGATACAAATACGATGCAAATACGATACAAATACGATACAAATACGATACAAATTGGATACAAATACGATACAAATTGGATACAAATACGATTCAAATACGATACAAATACGATACAAATACGATACAAATACGATACAAATACGATACAAATACGATACAAATACGATACAAATTGGATACAAATACGATACAAATTGGATACAAATACGATACAAATTGGATACAAATACGATACAAATACGATACAAATACAATACAAATACGATACAAATACGATGCAAATACGATACAAATACGATACAAATACGATGCAAATACGATACAAATACGATACAAATACGATACAAATTGGATACAAATACGATACAAATACGATACAAATTGGATACAAATACGATACAAATACGATACAAATTGCATACAAATACGATACAAATTGGATACAAATACGATACAAATACGATACAAATACGATACAAATACGATACAAATACGATACAAATACGATACAAATACGATGCAAATACGATACAAATACGATACAAAAACGATACAAATACGATACAAATTGGATACAAATACGATACAAATTGGATACAAATACGATACAAATACGATACAAATACGATACAAATACGATACAAATACGATACAAATACGATGCAAATACGATACAAATACGATACAAATACGATACAAATTGGATACAAATACGATACAAATTGGATACAAATACGATACAAATACGATACAAATGCGATACAAATACGATACAAATACGATACAAATTGGATACAAATACGATACAAATACGATACAAATACGATGCAAATACGATACAAATACGATACAAATACGATACAAATTGGATACAAATACGATACAAATACGATACAAATACGATACAAATACGATACAAATACGATACAAATACGATACAAATACGATACAAATTGGATACAAATTGGATACAAATACGATACAAATACGATACAAATACGATACAAATTGGATACAAATACGATACAAATACGATACAAATTTGATACAAATACGATACAAATACGATACAAATACGATACAAATTGGATACAAATACGATACAAATTGGATACAAATACGATACAAATTGGATACAAATACGATACAAATACGATACAAATACGATACAAATACGATACAAATACGATACAAATACGATGCAAATACGATACAAATACGATACAAATGCGATACAAATACGATACAAATTGGATACAAATTGGATACAAATACGATACAAATACGATACAAATACGATACAAATACGATACAAATTGGATACAAATACGATACAAATACGATACAAATACGATACAAATACGATACAAATTGGATACCAATACGATGCAAATACGATACAAATACGATACAAATACGATACAAATACGATACAAATACGAAACAAATACGATACAAATACGATGCAAATACGATGCAAATACGATACAAATACGATACAAATACGATACAAATTGGATACAAATACGATACAAATTGGATACAAATACGATACAAATACGATACAAATACGATACAAATACGATACAAATACGATACAAATTGGATACAAATACGATACAAATTGGATACAAATACGATACAAATACGATACAAATGCGATACAAATACGATACAAATTGGATACAAATACGATACAAATACGATACAAATACGATGCAAATACGATACAAATACGATACAAATACGATACAAATACGATACAAATTGGATACAAATACGATACAAATACGATACAAATACGATACAAATACGATACAAATACGATACAAATACGATACAAATACGATACAAATACGATACAAATACGATACAAATACGATACAAATACGATACAAATACGATACAAATACGATACAAATACGATACAAATACGATACAAATACGATACAAATACGATGCAAATACGATACAAATACGATACAAATACGATACAAATACGATACAAATACGATACAAATACGATACAAATACGATGCAAATACGATACAAATACAATACAAATACGATACAAATACGATACAAATACGATACAAATACGATACAAATACGATACAAATACGATACAAATACGATGCAAATACGATACAAATACGATACAAATTGGATACAAATACGATACAAATACGATACAAATACGATACAAATTGGATACAAATACGATACAAATACGATACAAATACGATACAAATACGATACAAATACGATACAAATTGGATACCAATACGATGCAAATACGATACAAATACGATACAAATACGATACAAATACGATACAAATACGAAACAAATACGATACAAATACGATGCAAATACGATGCAAATACGATACAAATACGATACAAATACGATACAAATACGATACAAATACGATACAAATACGAAACAAATACGATACAAATACGATGCAAATACGATACAAATACGATGCAAATACGATACAAATACGATGCAAATACGATACAAATACGATACAAATACGATGCAAATACGATACAAATACGATACAAATACGATACAAATTGGATACAAATACGATACAAATACGATACAAATGCGATACAAATACGATACAAATACGATGCAAATACGATACAAATACGATACAAATACGATGCAAATACGATACAAATACGATACAAATACGATACAAATTGGATACAAATACGATACAAATACGATACAAATACGATACAAATACGATACAAATACGATACAAATACGATGCAAATACGATGCAAATACGATACAAATACGATACAAATACGATACAAATACGATACAAATACGATGCAAATACGATACAAATACGATACAAATACGATACAAATTGGATACAAATACGATACAAATTGGATACAAATACGATTCAAATACGATACAAATACGATACAAATACGATACAAATTGGATACAAATACGATACAAATACGATACAAATGCGATACAAATACGATACAAATACGATACAAATACGATACAAATTGGATACAAATACGATACAAATACGATACAAATACGATGCAAATACGATACAAATACGATACAAATACGATACAAATACGATGCAAATACGATGCAAATACGATACAAATACGATACAAATACGATACAAATACGATACAAATACGAAACAAATACGATACAAATACGATGCAAATACGATACAAATACGATACAAATACGATACAAATTGGATACAAATACGATACAAATACGATACAAATGCGATACAAATACGATACAAATACGATACAAATACGATACAAATTGGATACAAATACGATACAAATACGATACAAATACGATGCAAATACGATACAAATACGATACAAATACGATACAAATACGATACAAATACGATACAAATACGATACAAATACGATACAAATACGATACAAATACGATACAAATACGAAACAAAGACGATACAAATACGATGCAAATACGATACAAATACGATGCAAATACGATACAAATACGATGCAAATACGATACAAATACGATACAAATACGATGCAAATACGATACAAATACGATACAAATTGGATACAAATACGATACAAATACGATACAAATGCGATACAAATACGATACAAATACGATACAAATACGATACAAATACGATACAAATTGGATACAAATACGATACAAATACGATACAAATTTGATACAAATACGATACAAATACGATACAAATACGATACAAATACGATGCAAATACGATACAAATACGATACAAATTGGATACAAATACGATACAAATACGATACAAATACGATACAAATACGATACAAATTGGATACAAATACGATACAAATACGATACAAATACGATACAAATACGATACAAATTGGATACCAATACGATGCAAATACGATACAAATACGATACAAATACGATACAAATACGATACAAATACGAAACAAATACGATACAAATACGATGCAAATACGATGCAAATACGATACAAATACGATACAAATACGATACAAATTGGATACAAATACGATACAAATTGGATACAAATACGATACAAATACGATACAAATACGATACAAATACGATACAAATACGATACAAATTGGATACAAATACGATACAAATTGGATACAAATACGATACAAATACGATACAAATGCGATACAAATACGATACAAATTGGATACAAATACGATACAAATACGATACAAATACGATGCAAATACGATACAAATACGATACAAATACGATACAAATACGATACAAATTGGATACAAATACGATACAAATACGATACAAATACGATACAAATACGATACAAATACGATACAAATACGATACAAATACGATACAAATACGATACAAATACGATACAAATACGATACAAATACGATACAAATACGATACAAATACGATACAAATACGATACAAATACGATACAAATACGATACAAATACGATGCAAATACGATACAAATACGATACAAATACGATACAAATACGATACAAATACGATACAAATACGATACAAATACGATGCAAATACGATACAAATACAATACAAATACGATACAAATACGATACAAATACGATACAAATACGATACAAATACGATACAAATACGATACAAATACGATGCAAATACGATACAAATACGATACAAATTGGATACAAATACGATACAAATACGATACAAATACGATACAAATTGGATACAAATACGATACAAATACGATACAAATACGATACAAATACGATACAAATACGATACAAATTGGATACCAATACGATGCAAATACGATACAAATACGATACAAATACGATACAAATACGATACAAATACGAAACAAATACGATACAAATACGATGCAAATACGATGCAAATACGATACAAATACGATACAAATACGATACAAATACGATACAAATACGATACAAATACGAAACAAATACGATACAAATACGATGCAAATACGATACAAATACGATGCAAATACGATACAAATACGATGCAAATACGATACAAATACGATACAAATACGATGCAAATACGATACAAATACGATACAAATACGATACAAATTGGATACAAATACGATACAAATACGATACAAATGCGATACAAATACGATACAAATACGATGCAAATACGATACAAATACGATACAAATACGATGCAAATACGATACAAATACGATACAAATACGATACAAATTGGATACAAATACGATACAAATACGATACAAATACGATACAAATACGATACAAATACGATACAAATACGATGCAAATACGATGCAAATACGATACAAATACGATACAAATACGATACAAATACGATACAAATACGATGCAAATACGATACAAATACGATACAAATACGATACAAATTGGATACAAATACGATACAAATTGGATACAAATACGATTCAAATACGATACAAATACGATACAAATACGATACAAATTGGATACAAATACGATACAAATACGATACAAATGCGATACAAATACGATACAAATACGATACAAATACGATACAAATTGGATACAAATACGATACAAATACGATACAAATACGATGCAAATACGATACAAATACGATACAAATACGATACAAATACGATGCAAATACGATGCAAATACGATACAAATACGATACAAATACGATACAAATACGATACAAATACGAAACAAATACGATACAAATACGATGCAAATACGATACAAATACGATACAAATACGATACAAATTGGATACAAATACGATACAAATACGATACAAATGCGATACAAATACGATACAAATACGATACAAATACGATACAAATTGGATACAAATACGATACAAATACGATACAAATACGATGCAAATACGATACAAATACGATACAAATACGATACAAATACGATACAAATACGATACAAATACGATACAAATACGATACAAATACGATACAAATACGATACAAATACGAAACAAAGACGATACAAATACGATGCAAATACGATACAAATACGATGCAAATACGATACAAATACGATGCAAATACGATACAAATACGATACAAATACGATGCAAATACGATACAAATACGATACAAATTGGATACAAATACGATACAAATACGATACAAATGCGATACAAATACGATACAAATACGATACAAATACGATACAAATTGGATACAAATACGATACAAATACGATACAAATACGATTCAACTACGATACAAATACGATACAAATTGCATACAAATACGATACAAATTGGATACAAATACGATACAAATACGATGCAAATACGATACAAATACGATACAAATACGATACAAATTGGATACAAATACGATACAAATACGATACAAATGCGATACAAATACGATACAAATACGATACAAATACGATACAAATTGGATACAAATACGATACAAATACGATACAAATACGATACAAAAACGATACAAATACGATACAAATTGGATACAAATACGATACAAATTGGATACAAATACGATACAAATACGATACAAATACGATACAAATACGGTGCAAATACGATACAAATACGATACAAATACGATACAATTTGGATACAAATACGATACAAATTGGATACAAATACGATACAAATACGATACAAATGCGATACAAATACGATACAAATACGATACAAATTGCATACAAATACGATACAAATTGGATACAAATACGATACAAATACGATGCAAATACGATACAAATACGATACAAAAACGATACAAATACGATACAAATTGGATACAAATACGATACAAATTGGATACAAATACGATACAAATACGATACAAATACGATATAAATACGGTGCAAATACGATACAAATACGATACAAATACGATACAAATTGGATACAAATACGATACAAATACGATACAAATGCGATACAAATACGATACAAATACGATACAAATTGGATACAAATACGATACAAATACGATACAAATACGATGCAAATACGATACAAATACGATACAAATACGATACAAATACGATACAAATTGGATACAAATACGATACAAATACGATACAAATACGATACAAATACGATACAAATACGATACAAATACGATACAAATACGATACAAATACGATACAAATACGAAACAAATACGATACAAATACGATGCAAATACGATACAAATACGATGCAAATACGATACAAATACGATGCAAATACGATACAAATACGATACAAATACGATGCAAATACGATACAAATACGATACAAATACGATACAAATTGGATACAAATACGATACAAATACGATACAAATGCGATACAAATACGATACAAATACGATACAAATACGATACAAATTGGATACAAATACGATACAAATTGGATACAAATACGATACAAATACGATACAAATACGATACAAATACGATACAAATACGATGCAAATACGATGCAAATACGATACAAATACGATACAAATACGATACAAATACGATACAAATACGATACAAATACGAAACAAATACGATACAAATACGATGCAAATACGATACAAATACGATGCAAATACGATACAAATACGATGCAATTACGATACAAATACGATACAAATACGATGCAAATACGATACAAATACGATACAAATACGATACAAATTGGATACAAATACGATACAAATACGATACAAATGCGATACAAATACGATACAAATACGATACAAATACGATACAAATACGATACAAATTGGATACAAATACGATACAAATACGATACAAATACGATGCAAATACGATACAAATACGATACAAATACGATACAAATACTATACAAATACGATACAAATACGATACAAATACGATACAAATACGATGCAAATACGATGCAAATACGATACAAATACGATACAAATACGATACAAATACGATACAAATACGATGCAAATACGATATAAATACGATACAAATACGATACAAATTGGATACAAATACGATACAAATTGGATACAAATACGATTCAAATACGATACAAATACGATACAAATACGATACAAATACGATGCAAATACGATGCAAATACGATACAAATACGATACAAATACGATACAAATACGATACAAATACGATACAAATACGATACAAATACGATGCAAATACGATACAAATACGATGCAAATACGATACAAATACGATACAAATTGGATACAAATACGATACAAATACGATACAAATTGGATACAAATACGATACAAATACGATACAAATACGATACAAATACGATACAAATTGCATACAAATACGATACAAATTGGATACAAATACGATACAAATACGATACAAATACGATACAAATACGATACAAATACGATGCAAATACGATACAAATACGATGCAAATACGATACAAATACGATGCAAATACGATACAAATACGATACAAATACGATGCAAATACGATACAAATACGATACAAATACGATACAAATACGATACAAATACGATACAAATACGATACAAATACGATACAAATACGATACAAATACGATACAAATACGAAACAAAGACGATACAAATACGATGCAAATACGATACAAATACGATGCAAATACGATACAAATACGATGCAAATACGATACAAATACGATACAAATACGATGCAAATACGATACAAATACGATACAAATACGATACAAATTGGATACAAATACGATACAAATACGATACAAATGCGATACAAATACGATACAAATACGATACAAATACGATACAAATTGGATACAAATACGATACAAATACGATACAAATACGATTCAACTACGATACAAATACGATACAAATTGCATACAAATACGATACAAATTGGATACAAATACGATACAAATACGATGCAAATACGATACAAATACGATACAAAAACGATACAAATACGATACAAATTGGATACAAATACGATACAAATTGGATACAAATACGATACAAATACGATACAAATACGATACAAATACGATGCAAATACGATACAAATACGATACAAATACGATACAAATTGGATACAAATACGATACAAATTGGATACAAATACGATACAAATACGATACAAATGCGATACAAATACGATACAAATACGATACAAATTGGATACAAATACGATACAAATACGATACAAATACGATGCAAATACGATACAAATACGATACAAATACGATACAAATACGATACAAATTGGATACAAATACGATACAAATACGATACAAATACGATACAAATACGATACAAATACGATACAAATACGATACAAATACGATACAAATACGATACAAATACGATACAAATACGATGCAAATACGATGCAAATACGATACAAATACGATACAAATACGATACAAATACGATACAAATACGATACAAATACGATGCAAATACGATACAAATACGATGCAAATACGATACAAATACGATACAAATTGGATACAAATACGATACAAATACGATACAAATTGGATACAAATACGATACAAATACGATACAAATACGATACAAATACGATACAAATTGCATACAAATACGATACAAATTGGATACAAATACGATACAAATACGATACAAATACGATACAAATACGATACAAATACGATGCAAATACGATACAAATACGATGCAAATACGATACAAATACGATGCAAATACGATACAAATACGATACAAATACGATGCAAATACGATACAAATACGATACAAATACGATACAAATACGATACAAATACGATACAAATACGATACAAATACGATACAAATACGATACAAATACGATACAAATACGAAACAAAGACGATACAAATACGATGCAAATACGATACAAATACGATGCAAATACGATACAAATACGATGCAAATACGATACAAATACGATACAAATACGATGCAAATACGATACAAATACGATACAAATACGATACAAATTGGATACAAATACGATACAAATACGATACAAATGCGATACAAATACGATACAAATACGATACAAATACGATACAAATTGGATACAAATACGATACAAATACGATACAAATACGATTCAACTACGATACAAATACGATACAAATTGCATACAAATACGATACAAATTGGATACAAATACGATACAAATACGATGCAAATACGATACAAATACGATACAAAAACGATACAAATACGATACAAATTGGATACAAATACGATACAAATTGGATACAAATACGATACAAATACGATACAAATACGATACAAATACGATGCAAATACGATACAAATACGATACAAATACGATACAAATTGGATACAAATACGATACAAATTGGATACAAATACGATACAAATACGATACAAATGCGATACAAATACGATACAAATACGATACAAATACGATACAAATACGATGCAAATACGATACAAATACGATACAAATACGATACAAATACGATACAAATTGGATACAAATACGATACAAATACGATACAAATACGATACAAATACGATACAAATACGATACAAATACGATACAAATACGATACAAATACGATACAAATACGATACAAATACGATACAAATACGATACAAATACGATACAAATACGATACAAATACGATACAAATACGATACAAATACGATACAAATACGATACAAATACGATACAAATACGATGCAAATACGATACAAATACGATACAAATACGATACAAATACGATACAAATACGATACAAATACGATACAAATACGATACAAATACGATGCAAATACGATACAAATACGATACAAATACGATACAAATACGATACAAATACGATACAAATACGATACAAATTGGATACAAATACGATACAAATACGATACAAATACGATACAAATTGGATACAAATACGATACAAATACGATACAAATACGATACAAATACGATACAAATACGATACAAATACGATACAAATACGATACAAATTGGATACCAATACGATGCAAATACGATACAAATACGATACAAATACGATACAAATACGATACAAATACGATACAAATACGATACAAATACGATACAAATACGATACAAATTGGATACAAATACGATACAAATACGATACAAATACGATACAAATACGATACAAATACGATACAAATACGATACAAATACGATACAAATACGATACAAATACGAAACAAATACGATACAAATTGGATACAAATACGATACAAATTGGATACAAATACGATACAAATACGATACAAATTGGATACAAATACGATACAAATACGATACAAATACGATACAAATACGATACAAATACGATACAAATACGATACAAATACGATACAAATACGATACAAATACGATACAAATACGATACAAATACGATACAAATACGATACAAATACGATACAAATACGATACAAATACGATACAAATACGATACAAATACGATACAAATACGATACAAATACGATACAAATACGATACAAATACGATACAAATACGATACAAATTGGATACAAATACGATACAAATTGGATACAAATACGATACAAATTGGATACAAATACGATACAAATACGATACAAATTGGATACAAATACGATACAAATACGATACAAATACGATACAAATACGATACAAATACGATGCAAATACGATACAAATACGATACAAATACGATACAAATACGATACAAATTGGATACAAATACGATACAAATTGGATACAAATACGATACAAATACGATACAAATACGATACAAATACGATACAAATTGGATACAAATACGATACAAATACGATACAAATACGATACAAATACGATACAAATACGATGCAAATACGATACAAATACGATACAAATACGATACAAATACGATACAAATACGATAGAAATACGATACAAATACGATACAAATACGATACAAATACGATAGAAATACGATACAAATACGATACAAATACGATACAAATTGGATACAAATACGATACAAATACGATACAAATACGATACAAATACGATACAAATACGATACAAATACGATACAAATACGATACAAATACGATGCAAATACGATGCAAATACGATACAAATACGATACAAATACGATACAAATACGATACAAATACGATACAAATACGATACAAATACGATGCAAATACGATACAAATACGATACAAATACGATACAAATACGATACAAATACGATACAAATACGATACAAATAACATACAAATTGGATACAAATACGATACAAATACGATACAAATACGATACAAATACGATACAAATACGATACAAATACGATACAAATACGAAACAAAGACGATACAAATACGATGCAAATACGATACAAATACGATACAAATACGATGCAAATACGATACAAATACGATACAAATAAGATACAAATTGGATACAAATACGATACAAATTGGATACAAATACTATTCAAATACGATACAAATACGATACAAATACGATACAAATACGATACAAATACGATACAAATACGATACAAATTGGATACAAATACGATACAAATTGGATACAAATACGATACAAATTGGATACAAATACGATACAAATACGATACAAATACGATACAAATACGATACAAATACGATACAAATACGATGCAAATACGATACAAATACGATACAAATACGATGCAAATACGATACAAATACGATACAAATACGATACAAATTGGATACAAATACGATACAAATTGGATACAAATACGATTCAAATACGATACAAATACGATACAAATACGATACAAATACGATACAAATACGATACAAATACGATACAAATTGGATACAAATACGATACAAATTGGATACAAATACGATACAAATACGATACAAATACGATACAAATACGATACAAATACGATGCAAATACGATGCAAATACGATACAAATACGATACAAATACGATACAAATACGATACAAATACGAAACAAATACGATACAAATACGATGCAAATACGATACAAATACGATGCAAATACGATACAAATACGATGCAAATACGATACAAATACGATACAAATACGATGCAAATACGATACAAATACGATACAAATACGATACAAATTGGATACAAATACGATACAAATACGATACAAATGCGATACAAATACGATACAAATACGATACAAATACGATACAAATTGGATACAAATACGATACAAATACGATACAAATACGATGCAAATACGATACAAATACGACACAAATACGATACAAATACGATACAAATACGATACAAATACGATACAAATACTATACAAATACGATGCAAATACGATGCAAATACGATACAAATACGATAAAAATACGATACAAATACGATACAAATACGATGCAAATACGATACAAATACGATACAAATACGATACAAATTGGAAACAAATACGATACAAATTGGATACAAATACGATTCAAATACGATACAAATACGATACAAATACGATACAAATACGATGCAAATACGATGCAAATACGATACAAATACGATACAAATACGATACAAATACGATACAAATACGATACAAATACGATACAAATACGATGCAAATACGATACAAATACGATGCAAATACGATACAAATACGATACAAATTGGATACAAATACGATACAAATACGATACAAATACGATACAAATTGGATACAAATACGATACAAATTGGATACAAATACGATTCAAATACGATACAAATACGATACAAATACGATACAAATACGATGCAAATACGATGCAAATACGATACAAATACGATACAAATACGATACAAATACGATACAAATACGATACAAATACGATACAAATACGATGCAAATACGATACAAATACGATGCAAATACGATACAAATACGATACAAATTGGATACAAATACGATACAAATACGATACAAATTGGATACAAATACGATACAAATACGATGCAAATACGATGCAAATACGATACAAATACGATACAAATACGATACAAATACGATACAAATACGATACAAATACGATACAAATACGATGCAAATACGATACAAATACGATACAAATACGATACAAATACGATACAAATACGATACAAATACGATACAAATAACATACAAATTGGATACAAATACGATACAAATACGATACAAATACGATACAAATACGATACAAATACGATGCAAATACGATGCAAATACGATACAAATACGATACAAATACGATACAAATACGATACAAATACGATACAAATACGATGCAAATACGATACAAATACGATACAAATAAGATACAAATTGGATACAAATACGATACAAATTGGATACAAATACTATTCAAATACGATACAAATACGATACAAATACGATACAAATACGATACAAATACGATACAAATACGATACAAATTGGATACAAATACGATACAAATTGGATACAAATACGATACAAATTGGATACAAATACGATACAAATACGATACAAATACGATACAAATACGATACAAATACGATACAAATACGATGCAAATACGATACAAATACGATACAAATACGATGCAAATACGATACAAATACGATACAAATACGATACAAATTGGATACAAATACGATACAAATTGGATACAAATACGATTCAAATACGATACAAATACGATACAAATACGATACAAATACGATACAAATACGATACAAATACGATACAAATTGGATACAAATACGATACAAATTGGATACAAATACGATACAAATACGATACAAATACGATACAAATACGATACAAATACGATGCAAATACGATGCAAATACGATACAAATACGATACAAATACGATACAAATACGATACAAATACGAAACAAATACGATACAAATACGATGCAAATACGATACAAATACGATGCAAATACGATACAAATACGATGCAAATACGATACAAATACGATACAAATACGATGCAAATACGATACAAATACGATACAAATACGATACAAATTGGATACAAATACGATACAAATACGATACAAATGCGATACAAATACGATACAAATACGATACAAATACGATACAAATTGGATACAAATACGATACAAATACGATACAAATACGATGCAAATACGATACAAATACGATACAAATACGATACAAATACGATACAAATACGATACAAATACGATACAAATACGATACAAATACGATGCAAATACGATGCAAATACGATACAAATACGATACAAATACGATACAAATACGATACAAATACGATGCAAATACGATACAAATACGATACAAATACGATACAAATTGGATACAAATACGATACAAATTGGATACAAATACGATTCAAATACGATACAAATACGATACAAATACGATACAAATACGATGCAAATACGATGCAAATACGATACAAATACGATACAAATACGATACAAATACGATACAAATACGATACAAATACGATACAAATACGATGCAAATACGATACAAATACGATGCAAATACGATACAAATACGATACAAATTGGATACAAATACGATACAAATACGATACAAATTGGATACAAATACGATACAAATACGATACAAATACGATACAAATTGCATACAAATACGATACAAATTGGATACAAATACGATACAAATACGATACAAATACGATACAAATACGATACAAATACGATACAAATACGATACAAATACGATGCAAATACGATACAAATACGATACAAAAACGATACAAATACGATACAAATTGGATACAAATACGATACAAATTGGATACAAATACGATACAAATACGATACAAATACGATACAAATACGATACAAATACGATACAAATACGATGCAAATACGATACAAATACGATACAAATACGATACAAATTGGATACAAATACGATACAAATTGGATACAAATACGATACAAATACGATACAAATGCGATACAAATACGATACAAATACGATACAAATTGGATACAAATACGATACAAATACGATACAAATACGATGCAAATACGATACAAATACGATACAAATACGATACAAATTGGATACAAATACGATACAAATTGGATACAAATACGATACAAATACGATACAAATACGATGCAAATACGATACAAATACGATACAAATACGATACAAATACGATACAAATACGATACAAATACGATACAAATACGATACAAATACGATACAAATACGATACAAATACGATACAAATACGATACAAATACGATACAAATACGATACAAATACGATACAAATACGATACAAATACGATACAAATACGATACAAATACGATACAAATACGATACAAATACGATACAAATACGATACAAATACGATACAAATTGGATACAAATACGATACAAATTGGATACAAATACGATACAAATTGGATACAAATACGATACAAATACGATACAAATTGGATACAAATACGATACAAATACGATACAAATACGATACAAATACGATACAAATACGATGCAAATACGATACAAATACGATACAAATACGATACAAATACGATACAAATTGGATACAAATACGATACAAATTGGATACAAATACGATACAAATACGATACAAATACGATACAAATACGATACAAATTGGATACAAATACGATACAAATACGATACAAATACGATACAAATACGATACAAATACGATGCAAATACGATACAAATACGATACAAATACGATACAAATACGATACAAATACGATAGAAATACGATACAAATACGATACAAATACGATACAAATACGATAGAAATACGATACAAATACGATACAAATACGATACAAATTGGATACAAATACGATACAAATACGATACAAATACGATACAAATACGATACAAATACGATACAAATACGATACAAATACGATACAAATACGATGCAAATACGATGCAAATACGATACAAATACGATACAAATACGATACAAATACGATACAAATACGATACAAATACGATACAAATACGATGCAAATACGATACAAATACGATACAAATACGATACAAATACGATACAAATACGATACAAATACGATACAAATAACATACAAATTGGATACAAATACGATACAAATACGATACAAATACGATACAAATACGATACAAATACGATACAAATACGATACAAATACGAAACAAAGACGATACAAATACGATGCAAATACGATACAAATACGATACAAATACGATGCAAATACGATACAAATACGATACAAATAAGATACAAATTGGATACAAATACGATACAAATTGGATACAAATACTATTCAAATACGATACAAATACGATACAAATACGATACAAATACGATACAAATACGATACAAATACGATACAAATTGGATACAAATACGATACAAATTGGATACAAATACGATACAAATTGGATACAAATACGATACAAATACGATACAAATACGATACAAATACGATACAAATACGATACAAATACGATGCAAATACGATACAAATACGATACAAATACGATGCAAATACGATACAAATACGATACAAATACGATACAAATTGGATACAAATACGATACAAATTGGATACAAATACGATTCAAATACGATACAAATACGATACAAATACGATACAAATACGATACAAATACGATACAAATACGATACAAATTGGATACAAATACGATACAAATTGGATACAAATACGATACAAATACGATACAAATACGATACAAATACGATACAAATACGATGCAAATACGATGCAAATACGATACAAATACGATACAAATACGATACAAATACGATACAAATACGAAACAAATACGATACAAATACGATACAAATACGATACAAATACGATACAAATACGATGCAAATACGATGCAAATACGATACAAATACGATACAAATACGATACAAATACGATACAAATACGATACAAATACGATACAAATACGATGCAAATACGATACAAATACGATGCAAATACGATACAAATACGATACAAATTGGATACAAATACGATACAAATACGATACAAATACGATACAAATTGGATACAAATACGATACAAATTGGATACAAATACGATTCAAATACGATACAAATACGATACAAATACGATACAAATACGATGCAAATACGATGCAAATACGATACAAATACGATACAAATACGATACAAATACGATACAAATACGATACAAATACGATACAAATACGATGCAAATACGATACAAATACGATGCAAATACGATACAAATACGATACAAATTGGATACAAATACGATACAAATACGATACAAATTGGATACAAATACGATACAAATACGATGCAAATACGATGCAAATACGATACAAATACGATACAAATACGATACAAATACGATACAAATACGATACAAATACGATACAAATACGATGCAAATACGATACAAACACGATACAAATACGATACAAATACGATACAAATACGATACAAATACGATACAAATAACATACAAATTGGATACAAATACGATACAAATACGATACAAATACGATACAAATACGATACAAATACGATGCAAATACGATGCAAATACGATACAAATACGATACAAATACGATACAAATACGATACAAATACGATACAAATACGATGCAAATACGATACAAATACGATACAAATAAGATACAAATTGGATACAAATACGATACAAATTGGATACAAATACTATTCAAATACGATACAAATACGATACAAATACGATACAAATACGATACAAATACGATACAAATACGATACAAATTGGATACAAATACGATACAAATTGGATACAAATACGATACAAATTGGATACAAATACGATACAAATACGATACAAATACGATACAAATACGATACAAATACGATACAAATACGATGCAAATACGATACAAATACGATACAAATACGATGCAAATACGATACAAATACGATACAAATACGATACAAATTGGATACAAATACGATACAAATTGGATACAAATACGATTCAAATACGATACAAATACGATACAAATACGATACAAATACGATACAAATACGATACAAATACGATACAAATTGGATACAAATACGATACAAATTGGATACAAATACGATACAAATACGATACAAATACGATACAAATACGATACAAATACGATGCAAATACGATGCAAATACGATACAAATACGATACAAATACGATACAAATACGATACAAATACGAAACAAATACGATACAAATACGATGCAAATACGATACAAATACGATGCAAATACGATACAAATACGATGCAAATACGATACAAATACGATACAAATACGATGCAAATACGATACAAATACGATACAAATACGATACAAATTGGATACAAATACGATACAAATACGATACAAATGCGATACAAATACGATACAAATACGATACAAATACGATACAAATTGGATACAAATACGATACAAATACGATACAAATACGATGCAAATACGATACAAATACGATACAAATACGATACAAATACGATACAAATACGATACAAATACGATACAAATACGATACAAATACGATGCAAATACGATGCAAATACGATACAAATACGATACAAATACGATACAAATACGATACAAATACGATGCAAATACGATACAAATACGATACAAATACGATACAAATTGGATACAAATACGATACAAATTGGATACAAATACGATACAAATTGGATACAAATACGATTCAAATACGATACAAATACGATACAAATACGATACAAATACGATGCAAATACGATGCAAATACGATACAAATACGATACAAATACGATACAAATACGATACAAATACGATACAAATACGATACAAATACGATGCAAATACGATACAAATACGATGCAAATACGATACAAATACGATACAAATTGGATACAAATACGATACAAATACGATACAAATTGGATACAAATACGATACAAATACGATACAAATACGATACAAATTGCATACAAATACGATACAAATTGGATACAAATACGATACAAATACGATACAAATACGATACAAATACGATACAAATACGATACAAATACGATACAAATACGATGCAAATACGATACAAATACGATACAAAAACGATACAAATACGATACAAATTGGATACAAATACGATACAAATTGGATACAAATACGATACAAATACGATACAAATACGATACAAATACGATACAAATACGATACAAATACGATGCAAATACGATACAAATACGATACAAATACGATACAAATTGGATACAAATACGATACAAATTGGATACAAATACGATACAAATACGATACAAATGCGATACAAATACGATACAAATACGATACAAATTGGATACAAATACGATACAAATACGATACAAATACGATGCAAATACGATACAAATACGATACAAATACGATACAAATTGGATACAAATACGATACAAATACGATACAAATACGATACAAATACGATACAAATACGATACAAATACGATACAAATACGATACAAATACGATACAAATACGATACAAATACGATACAAATTGGATACAAATTGGATACAAATACGATACAAATACGATACAAATACGATACAAATTGGATACAAATACGATACAAATACGATACAAATTTGATACAAATACGATACAAATACGATACAAATACGATACAAATACGATACAAATTGGATACAAATACGATACAAATACGATACAAATACGATACAAATTGGATACAAATACGATACAAATACGATACAAATTTGATACAAATACGATACAAATTGGATACAAATACGATACAAATACGATACAAATACGATACAAATACGATACAAATACGATACAAATACGATACAAATACGATACAAATACGATACAAATACGATACAAATACGATACAAATACGATACAAATTGGATACAAATACGATACAAATTGGATACAAATACGATACAAATACGATACAAATACGATACAAATTGGATACAAATACGATACAAATTGGATACAAATACGATACAAATTGGATACAAATACGATACAAATTGGATACAAATACGATACAAATACGATACAAATACGATACAAATACGATACAAATACGATACAAATACGATGCAAATACGATACAAATACGATGCAAATACGATACAAATACGATACAAATACGATACAAATACGATACAAATACGATACAAACACGATACAAATAACATACAAATTGGATACAAATACGATACAAATACGATACAAATACGATACAAATACGATACAAATACGATGCAAATACGATGCAAATACGATACAAATACGATACAAATACGATACAAATACGATACAAATACGATACAAATACGATGCAAATACGATACAAATACGATACAAATACGATACAAATTGGATACAAATACGATACAAATTGGATACAAATACGATTCAAATACGATACAAATACGATACAAATACGATACAAATACGATACAAATACGATACAAATACGATACAAATACGATACAAATTGGATACAAATACGATACAAATTGGATACAAATACGATACAAATTGGATACAAATACGATACAAATACGATACAAATACAATACAAATACGATACAAATACGATGCAAATACGATACAAATACGATACAAATACGATGCAAATACGATACAAATACGATACAAATACGATACAAATTGGATACAAATACGATACAAATACGATACAAATTGGATACAAATACGATACAAATACGATACAAATACGATACAAATTGCATACAAATACGATACAAATTGGATACAAATACGATACAAATACGATACAAATACGATACAAATACGATACAAATACGATACAAATACGATACAAATACGATGCAAATACGATACAAATACGATACAAAAACGATACAAATACGATACAAATTGGATACAAATACGATACAAATTGGATACAAATACGATACAAATACGATACAAATACGATACAAATACGATACAAATACGATACAAATACGATGCAAATACGATACAAATACGATACAAATACGATACAAATTGGATACAAATACGATACAAATTGGATACAAATACGATACAAATACGATACAAATGCGATACAAATACGATACAAATACGATACAAATTGGATACAAATACGATACAAATACGATACAAATACGATGCAAATACGATACAAATACGATACAAATACGATACAAATTGGATACAAATACGATACAAATACGATACAAATACGATACAAATACGATACAAATACGATACAAATACGATACAAATACGATACAAATACGATACAAATTGGATACAAATTGGATACAAATACGATACAAATACGATACAAATACGATACAAATTGGATACAAATACGATACAAATACGATACAAATTTGATACAAATACGATACAAATACGATACAAATACGATACAAATACGATACAAATACGATACAAATTGGATACAAATACGATACAAATACGATACAAATACGATACAAATTGGATACAAATACGATACAAATACGATACAAATTTGATACAAATACGATACAAATACGATACAAATACGATACAAATACGATGCAAATACGATACAAATACGATACAAATTGGATACAAATACGATACAAATACGATACAAATACGATACAAATACGATACAAATTGGATACAAATACGATACAAATACGATACAAATACGATACAAATACGATACAAATACGATACAAATTGGATACCAATACGATGCAAATACGATACAAATACGATACAAATACGATACAAATACGATACAAATACGAAACAAATACGATACAAATACGATGCAAATACGATGCAAATACTATACAAATACGATACAAATACGATACAAATTGGATACAAATACGATACAAATTGGATACAAATACGATACAAATACGATACAAATACGATACAAATACGATACAAATACGATACAAATTGGATACAAATACGATACAAATTGGATACAAATACGATACAAATACGATACAAATGCGATACAAATACGATACAAATTGGATACAAATACGATACAAATACGATACAAATACGATGCAAATACGATACAAATACGATACAAATACGATACAAATACGATACAAATTGGATACAAATACGATACAAATACGATACAAATACGATACAAATACGATACAAATACGATACAAATACGATACAAATACGATACAAATACGATACAAATACGATACAAATACGATACAAATACGATACAAATACGATACAAATACGATACAAATACGATACAAATACGATACAAATACGATGCAAATACGATACAAATACGATACAAATACGATACAAATACGATACAAATACGATACAAATACGATACAAATACGATGCAAATACGATACAAATACAATACAAATACGATACAAATACGATACAAATACGATACAAATACGATACAAATACGATACAAATACGATACAAATACGATGCAAATACGATACAAATACGATACAAATTGGATACAAATACGATACAAATACGATACAAATACGATACAAATTGGATACAAATACGATACAAATACGATACAAATACGATACAAATACGATACAAATACGATACAAATTGGATACCAATACGATGCAAATACGATACAAATACGATACAAATACGATACAAATACGATACAAATACGAAACAAATACGATACAAATACGATGCAAATACGATGCAAATACGATACAAATACGATACAAATACGATACAAATACGATACAAATACGATACAAATACGAAACAAATACGATACAAATACGATGCAAATACGATACAAATACGATGCAAATACGATACAAATACGATGCAAATACGATACAAATACGATACAAATACGATGCAAATACGATACAAATACGATACAAATTGGATACAAATACGATACAAATACGATACAAATGCGATACAAATACGATACAAATACGATGCAAATACGATACAAATACGATACAAATACGATGCAAATACGATACAAATACGATACAAATACGATACAAATTGGATACAAATACGATACAAATACGATACAAATACGATACAAATACGATACAAATACGATACAAATACGATACAAATACGATACAAATACGATGCAAATACGATGCAAATACGATACAAATACGATACAAATACGATACAAATACGATACAAATACGATGCAAATACGATACAAATACGATACAAATACGATACAAATTGGATACAAATACGATACAAATTGGATACAAATACGATTCAAATACGATACAAATACGATACAAATACGATACAAATTGGATACAAATACGATACAAATACGATACAAATGCGATACAAATACGATACAAATACGATACAAATACGATACAAATTGGATACAAATACGATACAAATACGATACAAATACGATGCAAATACGATACAAATACGATACAAATACGATACAAATACGATGCAAATACGATGCAAATACGATACAAATACGATACAAATACGATACAAATACGATACAAATACGAAACAAATACGATACAAATACGATGCAAATACGATACAAATACGATACAAATACGATACAAATTGGATACAAATACGATACAAATACGATACAAATGCGATACAAATACGATACAAATACGATACAAATACGATACAAATTGGATACAAATACGATACAAATACGATACAAATACGATGCAAATACGATACAAATACGATACAAATACGATACAAATACGATACAAATACGATACAAATACGATACAAATACGATACAAATACGATACAAATACGATACAAATACGAAACAAAGACGATACAAATACGATGCAAATACGATACAAATACGATGCAAATACGATACAAATACGATGCAAATACGATACAAATACGATACAAATACGATGCAAATACGATACAAATACGATACAAATTGGATACAAATACGATACAAATACGATACAAATGCGATACAAATACGATACAAATACGATACAAATACGATACAAATTGGATACAAATACGATACAAATACGATACAAATACGATTCAACTACGATACAAATACGATACAAATTGCATACAAATACGATACAAATTGGATACAAATACGATACAAATACGATGCAAATACGATACAAATACGATACAAATACGATACAAATTGGATACAAATACGATACAAATACGATACAAATGCGATACAAATACGATACAAATACGATACAAATACGATACAAATTGGATACAAATACGATACAAATACGATACAAAAACGATACAAATACGATACAAATTGGATACAAATACGATACAAATTGGATACAAATACGATACAAATACGATACAAATACGATACAAATACGGTGCAAATACGATACAAATACGATACAAATACGATACAAATTGGATACAAATACGATACAAATTGGATACAAATACGATACAAATACGATACAAATGCGATACAAATACGATACAAATACGATACAAATTGCATACAAATACGATACAAATTGGATACAAATACGATACAAATACGATGCAAATACGATACAAATACGATACAAAAACGATACAAATACGATACAAATTGGATACAAATACGATACAAATTGGATACAAATACGATACAAATACGATACAAATACGATATAAATACGGTGCAAATACGATACAAATACGATACAAATACGATACAAATTGGATACAAATACGATACAAATACGATACAAATGCGATACAAATACGATACAAATACGATACAAATTGGATACAAATACGATACAAATACGATACAAATACGATGCAAATACGATACAAATACGATACAAATACGATACAAATACGATACAAATTGGATACAAATACGATACAAATACGATACAAATACGATACAAATACGATACAAATACGATACAAATACGATACAAATACGATACAAATACGATACAAATACGAAACAAATACGATACAAATACGATGCAAATACGATACAAATACGATGCAAATACGATACAAATACGATGCAAATACGATACAAATACGATACAAATACGATGCAAATACGATACAAATACGATACAAATACGATACAAATTGGATACAAATACGATACAAATACGATACAAATGCGATACAAATACGATACAAATACGATACAAATACGATACAAATTGGATACAAATACGATACAAATTGGATACAAATACGATACAAATACGATACAAATACGATACAAATACGATACAAATACGATGCAAATACGATGCAAATACGATACAAATACGATACAAATACGATACAAATACGATACAAATACGAAACAAATACGATACAAATACGATGCAAATACGATACAAATACGATGCAAATACGATACAAATACGATGCAATTACGATACAAATACGATACAAATACGATGCAAATACGATACAAATACGATACAAATACGATACAAATTGGATACAAATACGATACAAATACGATACAAATGCGATACAAATACGATACAAATACGATACAAATACGATACAAATACGATACAAATTGGATACAAATACGATACAAATACGATACAAATACGATGCAAATACGATACAAATACGATACAAATACGATACAAATACTATACAAATACGATACAAATACGATACAAATACGATACAAATACGATGCAAATACGATGCAAATACGATACAAATACGATACAAATACGATACAAATACGATACAAATACGATGCAAATACGATATAAATACGATACAAATACGATACAAATTGGATACAAATACGATACAAATTGGATACAAATACGATTCAAATACGATACAAATACGATACAAATACGATACAAATACGATGCAAATACGATGCAAATACGATACAAATACGATACAAATACGATACAAATACGATACAAATACGATACAAATACGATACAAATACGATGCAAATACGATACAAATACGATGCAAATACGATACAAATACGATACAAATTGGATACAAATACGATACAAATACGATACAAATTGGATACAAATACGATACAAATACGATACAAATACGATACAAATACGATACAAATTGCATACAAATACGATACAAATTGGATACAAATACGATACAAATACGATACAAATACGATACAAATACGATACAAATACGATGCAAATACGATACAAATACGATGCAAATACGATACAAATACGATGCAAATACGATACAAATACGATACAAATACGATGCAAATACGATACAAATACGATACAAATACGATACAAATACGATACAAATACGATACAAATACGATACAAATACGATACAAATACGATACAAATACGATACAAATACGAAACAAAGACGATACAAATACGATGCAAATACGATACAAATACGATGCAAATACGATACAAATACGATGCAAATACGATACAAATACGATACAAATACGATGCAAATACGATACAAATACGATACAAATACGATACAAATTGGATACAAATACGATACAAATACGATACAAATGCGATACAAATACGATACAAATACGATACAAATACGATACAAATTGGATACAAATACGATACAAATACGATACAAATACGATTCAACTACGATACAAATACGATACAAATTGCATACAAATACGATACAAATTGGATACAAATACGATACAAATACGATGCAAATACGATACAAATACGATACAAAAACGATACAAATACGATACAAATTGGATACAAATACGATACAAATTGGATACAAATACGATACAAATACGATACAAATACGATACAAATACGATGCAAATACGATACAAATACGATACAAATACGATACAAATTGGATACAAATACGATACAAATTGGATACAAATACGATACAAATACGATACAAATGCGATACAAATACGATACAAATACGATACAAATTGGATACAAATACGATACAAATACGATACAAATACGATGCAAATACGATACAAATACGATACAAATACGATACAAATACGATACAAATTGGATACAAATACGATACAAATACGATACAAATACGATACAAATACGATACAAATACGATACAAATACGATACAAATACGATACAAATACGATACAAATACGATACAAATACGATGCAAATACGATGCAAATACGATACAAATACGATACAAATACGATACAAATACGATACAAATACGATACAAATACGATACAAATACGATGCAAATACGATACAAATACGATGCAAATACGATACAAATACGATACAAATTGGATACAAATACGATACAAATACGATACAAATTGGATACAAATACGATACAAATACGATACAAATACGATACAAATACGATACAAATTGCATACAAATACGATACAAATTGGATACAAATACGATACAAATACGATACAAATACGATACAAATACGATACAAATACGATGCAAATACGATACAAATACGATGCAAATACGATACAAATACGATGCAAATACGATACAAATACGATACAAATACGATGCAAATACGATACAAATACGATACAAATACGATACAAATACGATACAAATACGATACAAATACGATACAAATACGATACAAATACGATACAAATACGATACAAATACGAAACAAAGACGATACAAATACGATGCAAATACGATACAAATACGATGCAAATACGATACAAATACGATGCAAATACGATACAAATACGATACAAATACGATGCAAATACGATACAAATACGATACAAATACGATACAAATTGGATACAAATACGATACAAATACGATACAAATGCGATACAAATACGATACAAATACGATACAAATACGATACAAATTGGATACAAATACGATACAAATACGATACAAATACGATTCAACTACGATACAAATACGATACAAATTGCATACAAATACGATACAAATTGGATACAAATACGATACAAATACGATGCAAATACGATACAAATACGATACAAAAACGATACAAATACGATACAAATTGGATACAAATACGATACAAATTGGATACAAATACGATACAAATACGATACAAATACGATACAAATACGATGCAAATACGATACAAATACGATACAAATACGATACAAATTGGATACAAATACGATACAAATTGGATACAAATACGATACAAATACGATACAAATGCGATACAAATACGATACAAATACGATACAAATTGGATACAAATACGATACAAATACGATACAAATACGATGCAAATACGATACAAATACGATACAAATACGATACAAATACGATACAAATTGGATACAAATACGATACAAATACGATACAAATACGATACAAATACGATACAAATACGATACAAATACGATACAAATACGATACAAATACGATACAAATACGATACAAATACGATACAAATACGATACAAATACGATACAAATACGATACAAATACGATACAAATACGATACAAATACGATACAAATACGATACAAATACGATACAAATACGATGCAAATACGATACAAATACGATACAAATACGATACAAATACGATACAAATACGATACAAATACGATACAAATACGATACAAATACGATGCAAATACGATACAAATACGATACAAATACGATACAAATACGATACAAATACGATACAAATACGATACAAATACGATACAAATTGGATACAAATACGATACAAATACGATACAAATACGATACAAATTGGATACAAATACGATACAAATACGATACAAATACGATACAAATACGATACAAATACGATACAAATACGATACAAATACGATACAAATTGGATACCAATACGATGCAAATACGATACAAATACGATACAAATACGATACAAATACGATACAAATACGATACAAATACGATACAAATACGATACAAATACGATACAAATTGGATACAAATACGATACAAATACGATACAAATACGATACAAATACGATACAAATACGATACAAATACGATACAAATACGATACAAATACGAAACAAATACGATACAAATTGGATACAAATACGATACAAATTGGATACAAATACGATACAAATTGGATACAAATACGATTCAAATACGATACAAATACGATACAAATACGATACAAATTGGATACAAATACGATACAAATACGATACAAATGCGATACAAATACGATACAAATACGATACAAATACGATACAAATTGGATACAAATACGATACAAATACGATACAAATACGATGCAAATACGATACAAATACGATACAAATACGATACAAATACGATGCAAATACGATGCAAATACGATACAAATACGATACAAATACGATACAAATACGATACAAATACGAAACAAATACGATACAAATACGATGCAAATACGATACAAATACGATACAAATACGATACAAATTGGATACAAATACGATACAAATACGATACAAATGCGATACAAATACGATACAAATACGATACAAATACGATACAAATTGGATACAAATACGATACAAATACGATACAAATACGATGCAAATACGATACAAATACGATACAAATACGATACAAATACGATACAAATACGATACAAATACGATACAAATACGATACAAATACGATACAAATACGATACAAATACGAAACAAAGACGATACAAATACGATGCAAATACGATACAAATACGATGCAAATACGATACAAATACGATGCAAATACGATACAAATACGATACAAATACGATGCAAATACGATACAAATACGATACAAATTGGATACAAATACGATACAAATACGATACAAATGCGATACAAATACGATACAAATACGATACAAATACGATACAAATTGGATACAAATACGATACAAATACGATACAAATACGATTCAACTACGATACAAATACGATACAAATTGCATACAAATACGATACAAATTGGATACAAATACGATACAAATACGATGCAAATACGATACAAATACGATACAAATACGATACAAATTGGATACAAATACGATACAAATACGATACAAATGCGATACAAATACGATACAAATACGATACAAATACGATACAAATTGGATACAAATACGATACAAATACGATACAAAAACGATACAAATACGATACAAATTGGATACAAATACGATACAAATTGGATACAAATACGATACAAATACGATACAAATACGATACAAATACGGTGCAAATACGATACAAATACGATACAAATACGATACAAATTGGATACAAATACGATACAAATTGGATACAAATACGATACAAATACGATACAAATGCGATACAAATACGATACAAATACGATACAAATTGCATACAAATACGATACAAATTGGATACAAATACGATACAAATACGATGCAAATACGATACAAATACGATACAAAAACGATACAAATACGATACAAATTGGATACAAATACGATACAAATTGGATACAAATACGATACAAATACGATACAAATACGATATAAATACGGTGCAAATACGATACAAATACGATACAAATACGATACAAATTGGATACAAATACGATACAAATACGATACAAATGCGATACAAATACGATACAAATACGATACAAATTGGATACAAATACGATACAAATACGATACAAATACGATGCAAATACGATACAAATACGATACAAATACGATACAAATACGATACAAATTGGATACAAATACGATACAAATACGATACAAATACGATACAAATACGATACAAATACGATACAAATACGATACAAATACGATACAAATACGATACAAATACGAAACAAATACGATACAAATACGATGCAAATACGATACAAATACGATGCAAATACGATACAAATACGATGCAAATACGATACAAATACGATACAAATACGATGCAAATACGATACAAATACGATACAAATACGATACAAATTGGATACAAATACGATACAAATACGATACAAATGCGATACAAATACGATACAAATACGATACAAATACGATACAAATTGGATACAAATACGATACAAATTGGATACAAATACGATACAAATACGATACAAATACGATACAAATACGATACAAATACGATGCAAATACGATGCAAATACGATACAAATACGATACAAATACGATACAAATACGATACAAATACGAAACAAATACGATACAAATACGATGCAAATACGATACAAATACGATGCAAATACGATACAAATACGATGCAATTACGATACAAATACGATACAAATACGATGCAAATACGATACAAATACGATACAAATACGATACAAATTGGATACAAATACGATACAAATACGATACAAATGCGATACAAATACGATACAAATACGATACAAATACGATACAAATACGATACAAATTGGATACAAATACGATACAAATACGATACAAATACGATGCAAATACGATACAAATACGATACAAATACGATACAAATACTATACAAATACGATACAAATACGATACAAATACGATACAAATACGATGCAAATACGATGCAAATACGATACAAATACGATACAAATACGATACAAATACGATGCAAATACGATATAAATACGATACAAATACGATACAAATTGGATACAAATACGATACAAATTGGATACAAATACGATTCAAATACGATACAAATACGATACAAATACGATACAAATACGATGCAAATACGATGCAAATACGATACAAATACGATACAAATACGATACAAATACGATACAAATACGATACAAATACGATACAAATACGATGCAAATACGATACAAATACGATGCAAATACGATACAAATACGATACAAATTGGATACAAATACGATACAAATACGATACAAATTGGATACAAATACGATACAAATACGATACAAATACGATACAAATACGATACAAATTGCATACAAATACGATACAAATTGGATACAAATACGATACAAATACGATACAAATACGATACAAATACGATACAAATACGATGCAAATACGATACAAATACGATGCAAATACGATACAAATACGATGCAAATACGATACAAATACGATACAAATACGATGCAAATACGATACAAATACGATACAAATACGATACAAATACGATACAAATACGATACAAATACGATACAAATACGATACAAATACGATACAAATACGATACAAATACGAAACAAAGACGATACAAATACGATGCAAATACGATACAAATACGATGCAAATACGATACAAATACGATGCAAATACGATACAAATACGATACAAATACGATGCAAATACGATACAAATACGATACAAATACGATACAAATTGGATACAAATACGATACAAATACGATACAAATGCGATACAAATACGATACAAATACGATACAAATACGATACAAATTGGATACAAATACGATACAAATACGATACAAATACGATTCAACTACGATACAAATACGATACAAATTGCATACAAATACGATACAAATTGGATACAAATACGATACAAATACGATGCAAATACGATACAAATACGATACAAAAACGATACAAATACGATACAAATTGGATACAAATACGATACAAATTGGATACAAATACGATACAAATACGATACAAATACGATACAAATACGATGCAAATACGATACAAATACGATACAAATACGATACAAATTGGATACAAATACGATACAAATTGGATACAAATACGATACAAATACGATACAAATGCGATACAAATACGATACAAATACGATACAAATTGGATACAAATACGATACAAATACGATACAAATACGATGCAAATACGATACAAATACGATACAAATACGATACAAATACGATACAAATTGGATACAAATACGATACAAATACGATACAAATACGATACAAATACGATACAAATACGATACAAATACGATACAAATACGATACAAATACGATACAAATACGATACAAATACGATGCAAATACGATGCAAATACGATACAAATACGATACAAATACGATACAAATACGATACAAATACGATACAAATACGATACAAATACGATGCAAATACGATACAAATACGATGCAAATACGATACAAATACGATACAAATTGGATACAAATACGATACAAATACGATACAAATTGGATACAAATACGATACAAATACGATACAAATACGATACAAATACGATACAAATTGCATACAAATACGATACAAATTGGATACAAATACGATACAAATACGATACAAATACGATACAAATACGATACAAATACGATGCAAATACGATACAAATACGATGCAAATACGATACAAATACGATGCAAATACGATACAAATACGATACAAATACGATGCAAATACGATACAAATACGATACAAATACGATACAAATACGATACAAATACGATACAAATACGATACAAATACGATACAAATACGATACAAATACGATACAAATACGAAACAAAGACGATACAAATACGATGCAAATACGATACAAATACGATGCAAATACGATACAAATACGATGCAAATACGATACAAATACGATACAAATACGATGCAAATACGATACAAATACGATACAAATACGATACAAATTGGATACAAATACGATACAAATACGATACAAATGCGATACAAATACGATACAAATACGATACAAATACGATACAAATTGGATACAAATACGATACAAATACGATACAAATACGATTCAACTACGATACAAATACGATACAAATTGCATACAAATACGATACAAATTGGATACAAATACGATACAAATACGATGCAAATACGATACAAATACGATACAAAAACGATACAAATACGATACAAATTGGATACAAATACGATACAAATTGGATACAAATACGATACAAATACGATACAAATACGATACAAATACGATGCAAATACGATACAAATACGATACAAATACGATACAAATTGGATACAAATACGATACAAATTGGATACAAATACGATACAAATACGATACAAATGCGATACAAATACGATACAAATACGATACAAATTGGATACAAATACGATACAAATACGATACAAATACGATGCAAATACGATACAAATACGATACAAATACGATACAAATACGATACAAATTGGATACAAATACGATACAAATACGATACAAATACGATACAAATACGATACAAATACGATACAAATACGATACAAATACGATACAAATACGATACAAATACGATACAAATACGATACAAATACGATACAAATACGATACAAATACGATACAAATACGATACAAATACGATACAAATACGATACAAATACGATACAAATACGATACAAATACGATGCAAATACGATACAAATACGATACAAATACGATACAAATACGATACAAATACGATACAAATACGATACAAATACGATACAAATACGATGCAAATACGATACAAATACGATACAAATACGATACAAATACGATACAAATACGATACAAATACGATACAAATACGATACAAATTGGATACAAATACGATACAAATACGATACAAATACGATACAAATTGGATACAAATACGATACAAATACGATACAAATACGATACAAATACGATACAAATACGATACAAATACGATACAAATACGATACAAATTGGATACCAATACGATGCAAATACGATACAAATACGATACAAATACGATACAAATACGATACAAATACGATACAAATACGATACAAATACGATACAAATACGATACAAATTGGATACAAATACGATACAAATACGATACAAATACGATACAAATACGATACAAATACGATACAAATACGATACAAATACGATACAAATACGAAACAAATACGATACAAATTGGATACAAATACGATACAAATTGGATACAAATACGATACAAATACGATACAAATTGGATACAAATACGATACAAATACGATACAAATACGATACAAATACGATACAAATACGATACAAATACGATACAAATACGATACAAATACGATACAAATACGATACAAATACGATACAAATACGATACAAATACGATACAAATACGATACAAATACGATACAAATACGATACAAATACGATACAAATACGATACAAATACGATACAAATACGATACAAATACGATACAAATACGATACAAATACGATACAAATACGATACAAATACGATACAAATACGATACAAATACGATACAAATACGATACAAATACGATACAAATACGATGCAAATACGATGCAAATACGATACAAATACGATACAAATACGATACAAATACGATACAAATACGATACAAATACGATACAAATACGATACAAATACGATACAAATACGATACAAATACGATACAAATACGATGCAAATACGATACAAATACGATACAAATACGATACAAATACGATACAAATACGATACAAATACGATACAAATACGATACAAATACGATGCAAATACGATACAAATACGATACAAATTGGATACAAATACGATACAAATACGATACAAATACGATACAAATACGATACAAATTGGATACAAATACGATACAAATACGATACAAATACGATACAAATTGGATACAAATACGATACAAATACGATACAAATACGATACAAATACGATACAAATACGATACAAATACGATACAAATACGATACAAATACGATACAAATACGATACAAATACGATACAAATACGATGCAAATACGATACAAATACGATACAAATACGATACAAATACGATACAAATACGATACAAATACGATACAAATACGATACAAATACGATACAAATACGATACAAATACGATACAAATACGATACAAATACGATACAAATACGATACAAATACGATGCAAATACGATACAAATACGATACAAATTGGATACAAATACGATACAAATACGATACAAATACGATACAAATACGATACAAATTGGATACAAAAACGATACAAATACGATACAAATTGGATACAAATACGATACAAATTGGATACAAATACGATACAAATACGATACAAATACGATACAAATACGATGCAAATACGATACAAATACGATACAAATACGATACAAATTGGATACAAATACGATACAAATTGGATACAAATACGATACAAATACGATACAAATGCGATACAAATACGATACAAATACGATACAAATTGGATACAAATACGATACAAATACGATACAAATACGATGCAAATACGATACAAATACGATACAAATACGATACAAATACGATACAAATTGGATACAAATACGATACAAATACGATACAAATACGATACAAATACGATACAAATACGATACAAATACGATACAAATACGATACAAATACGATACAAATACGATACAAATACGATACAAATACGATACAAATACGATACAAATACGATACAAATACGATACAAATACGATACAAATACGATACAAATACGATACAAATACGATACAAATACGATGCAAATACGATACAAATACGATACAAATACGATACAAATACGATACAAATACGATACAAATACGATACAAATACGATACAAATACGATGCAAATACGATACAAATACGATACAAATACGATACAAATACGATACAAATACGATACAAATACGATACAAATACGATACAAATTGGATACAAATACGATACAAATACGATACAAATACGATACAAATTGGATACAAATACGATACAAATACGATACAAATACGATACAAATACGATACAAATACGATACAAATACGATACAAATACGATACAAATTGGATACCAATACGATGCAAATACGATACAAATACGATACAAATACGATACAAATACGATACAAATACGATACAAATACGATACAAATACGATACAAATACGATACAAATTGGATACAAATACGATACAAATACGATACAAATACGATACAAATACGATACAAATACGATACAAATACGATACAAATACGAAACAAAT
>CAWUPV010000012.1:0-22500 GCA_963924445.1 Philereme transversata
AATACTAGCAGTTATTATTGGAGGTAGATGTTAAGCCTCGTGCCTGTAAATTAACCGGCAATCAGGCCCTTCTAGCCGAAACACAGCGACGCTGTTTGGCGGCAGAATTGGGTGTGATGGTAGTACTTCCCCGGACGAGTCCTTGACTGTGACTCTACTACCTTTACGGCTAGTATTATTTGTTAGAGTTTTACAATATTTAATAAAATGTTCAGAACTTGTTACACCTGTTAATTTGTTACACTAATTACTTTAAAAATTTTTCTTACTGAGTAAAAGCCTTCTCGCGCGCCGCCGGTGTAGTGATGCTTGATGGTGATTTTGTTTTCAGATTTTCTGCTGACGTGGGGTGGAAATTTGGAATTCCGTTGGAGCCAGATTGTAGGGCTCTCGACGCTGTTTACGGGGATACCAAACTCGGGGGGTCTATCTCCACTGGTTCCGGAGATATAGCCCGAGGGGGTTTTGGGAATTTTGAGGGGGGTCGGGGGGGGAAGGTCTCGGGAGGAGACGGGGGTGGGGGGTTGGTGGGGGGGGTTGGGGGGGGGGTTTAGGGGGGGGTAGGGGGGTAGGGGGGGTTGGTCCCTTGGAGCAAAGTGGTGGGGGCTCCTGTGGCCGGTGGTGGAGGTACCTAACACCAGCGGTCCACCTCCTTCAGGTAATATGACCCCGGAGATAAGACTCGGAGGGGTGAGGTAGCCTTACGGCAAAGGGGGGGAAAAATGAAGTTGGGGTGGGGGGTGGGGGTAGGGAAAATGTGGACGGGCCTGGTCTCCCCTTTAAAAGGAGTCCAAACTCGGGTGTCTTAGGACTTTGGGTTCAGGAGTTAGACCAAGGTTCACCTGAGGGTCCGACGAAGGTGCTCCGCTGCTGATGTTCCGCAGTGGCGCAGTCCTGAGGCCGGATCCGAAGTCTTCACCTTGGTTGTCCGACGTCACGCCTCGTGTCGACTGAGTGTAACTAGGTTACACGTGTGTCGACCACGCGGTGTGTGAGGTTGTTTTTCCTGATTTTCGGTACCTTGTATCTCCCTTTGGCTTGGACGGATTTTCAAAATTCCAGCTCCGCTTGACAGATCTCGTCGAGCTCCGTCTGGTGGTGGTGATTGTTTGAAGAGTTCTCCGTCCTCCTTTGAGATATGGTGGTCCAAAGTCCCGGGCCCCCTGTTCCAAAACGCCTTGGTGCAGGATGTTGAAAACAGTAATCCTTGTGAGTCAAGCACTACTGTTACCGACGTTGAAAAAATTTTTGCGCTAGCTCAAAAATTTACAATTTAATTGAATTTTTTTTACGGAGCTATATTGAGTGTGTGGCGAGGTTGGGCTGTTACTGGTTAGGTTAGGTTAGGTTAGGTTAGGTTAGGTTAGGTTAGGTTAGGTTAGGTTAGGTTAGGTTAGGTTAGGTTAGGTTAGGTTAGGTTAGGTTAGGTTAGGTTAGGTTAGGTTAGGTTAGGTTAGGTTAGGTTAGGTTAGGTTAGGTTGGACGAGTTTTGGAGGTCCGACCCGGTGTATTAACTGCCTTAGCGATCAGCCTATGTGAGCTACAGCGAAGTTCAATACATCGAAATTTGCGGATTAACGAGGCGCACACGGCTGTGAAAACGCTGTGGCGCTGAGTTGTTTGCGGACCGAGATATTTCAAAGGGGAGAAAAAAGTTACAACTTAGGATTTTTCGATTGAAAAACGGTTTGTTTACCTTTTTCAATCGAAAAAAAGTCGGGTTTGCGGCTATCGTTTTTAGCACTTTTTTAGGTTAGGTTATAGCGGCATTTATTAAATTTCGCGTAGGCTAGGTCCGGTTGCTTTTCTCCTTAGGGTTTGGAAGTAATCGGATTTTTAGTAATTTTAGGGAAAATTTTGAAAAAAATTTTTGCCAAAAAAGTTGGGAAAGTTCAGGAGTGAATACTTGGGGTCTGGTTTTCCCCTACGGTCTCAGTAGGGGTGCCAGGAGATAGGGGACTTCAGCCCCTATAAGGTGACGTTTTTGGTTTTCGGCTCCGTTAAGGGGAAGTCAGCCAAAAAAATTTTTCAAAAAGTGTCCTGAAGAATCTTGTTGCTATTTTGGTTTTTCAGGCGCTTTTTGAAATTTGTATGGGATTTCTCCGAGCCGACTCCCCCTTGACCGTTTTCTAACAAAACTCTGTTTTGGGTGATAACTTCGGCTGGGGTGGTCGGATTTGGTCTAAATTTGACAGAGACGTTGGCGGGGCCACAATGGCCACGTCTGAAGAAGGGGAAAGTTCCCACCGCAAGTGGGACGAAGGAATCTTAGATTCTTCTTCCTCTGAATCTGAGGAAGAATACACAGAGGCCATGGAAGTGACTTCTCAGGCCCAGAAGAGGGGGCATGTAGACCAGGCGGATGACGCAAGGCCCGATAATGGGCCTAAGGTTGGAACAGCCCGGAGGGGCAAGCCCAAAGGGTCCTACGCGGGGATGGCGTCGGCAAGAGGTAGGCTCCGAAGTTCGGAGAATTACCTTAGCTCCGACACAGACGTCGCCGCCGGCCCCTCCTCGTATAGGAAGGAACTCCCGGAGCTCCGCTCCAAGGGAACAGTGGGGAGTGGGGGAAATATCTCCCCACGAGGAAAGATTTTGACGCCGTCTGAGGTTCTCCTCTCTGACCCGGTGGAGGCCACCAAACAAGCGGCAGTCGAAATAATGGAGGGGGCCCGCAAGTCGGGCAACTTGAAGGGTGAGGTGTGGGGCACCATGAACCGGGCCTGCCGCACCATATTAAGGGCTATGGAGGAAGTCAACGCTTCCAGGTCAGAGAGCGAGGAGATCCGCATCCTAAAGGCGGACAACAAGAGGATGCGGGAGCAACTCGCTCTCTGCACAGCGGAACTCAAGGCCCTGAGAATTGCCTTCTCAGAGCGCCAGGCCCCGGCTCCGCAGCCGGCGCGTGAGATCCCGGCCCCTAGGGCCCCCCCGCCGACAGAATCCGCCGCTGCGGAATTGGCGGAGCTGCTGGACAGCATGAAGCGCGACTTGACGGTCTCCCTCGGTAACATGCTTAACGCTAGAATCGAGGAGATTTCCAGTCGCCTTCCTCCAGCACCAATAATCCGCCCCCCGCTAGCGGCGGATAAAAGGAAGGAGGCCCCACCGGCCTCAACGAGAGAAGTTGCCTTTGAGCCCGAGAACAGGGCCAGGCTTGGGGATGGCAGGCCAAAAAGGGCCACCAAAAAAGCTGCCCCGGTGGCTCCGGAAACCACCGCTCTGGCGGCCAAGACTGCCCCGGCAGCCAAGCCTGCCCCAGCAGTGGAGACTGCACCTGTGCCCCCGGGCGAGGTGTGGACCACCCAGGAAGCGGGAAAGAAGAAGAGGAAGGGAAAGGGGAAGGCTACGGCCACTCCCCCACCCCCCCCGCCGCCCAAGAAGAAAGCGGCACCAAAGCAGAAGGGTCTGGTAGTTCCCAAGACGGCAGCGGTGGTAATCACCTTGAGAAAGGACATTACCACCGACACCACGCTGCAGGCTGTCATGTCCAAGGCCATTAACGGCATAAGCTTGGAGGAGATAGGCCTGCAGCGGGTCAGGGTAAGGAACTCAGCGACGGGGGGCCGAGTAATCGAGGTCCCTGGAGCAGAGAGCGGAAGGACGGCGGACAGCCTCGCAGAAAAGCTGCAGGGTCTTGTGGGCGACGTTGCCCTTGTAAGCCGCCCTGAAAAAATGGCTGCTATCAAAGTCGCTGGCTTAGACGAGTCGGCGACAAGGGAGACCCTGGCGGCTGCCGTCGCCAAGGCGGGGGGATGCGCCGAGGCGCAGATTAAGGTGGGGGGCATTCGCCCTACATACTTTAATGGTAGTGGGGTGGCCCTCGTGCAATGCCCGGTGGGAATTGCAAAGGCCCTCCTCGAGCGCGGTCAGATCATGGTAGGCTGGTCGTCTGCCAGGATTAGCTCCGTCGGACCAGCACCCATGCGGTGCTACAAATGCATGGGTGTCGGCCACACGCGCGAGTTATGCCCCTCAAAGGTGGACCGGGGCCAGATGTGCTACCGGTGCGGCGCAGAGGGGCACAAAGCAGCCGAATGCTGGGAGGAGAAAGTACGGTGCGCAGTATGCCACCATGCAGGCCTCCCAGCCAATCACGTAATGAGGGGACCGAAATGCTCCCCACCGGAGACAAGGGGAAGAGAGGTGAGGCCGAGACCCACCCGCCCCATCCGGCCCCCTCCAGCCGAAACAGCCGCCAGCCGGCAACAAGAGGACAACAATATGGACGTCTAGATGTCAGCACACCGACATCTAGACGTCCTGCAGATAAACGCCAACCACTCCGCCAGAGCTCAGGATCTGCTCATGCAGGCCATGGCGGAGTGGAAAATTGGCGTTACGGTGGTAACGGAGCCCTACTTCATCCCCCCCCAATCTAATTGGGCAGGGGACACCGACGGAGTAGTGGCGATAGTGGTGCCGGCGATGGGGGACCTCCCCCCCATATCAAGGATCGAGGGTGGCCCAGGATTCGTGGCGGCCAAATGGGGGAACGACACGGTGCTGGTGGCCGCGTACTTCTCCCCCAATAGGCCGCTGCGGGAGTTCGACACGTTTCTGGGGATATTAGGGGGGGTGGTCCGGAGGGCTGCCCCGAGGCAGGTTATGGTCCTGGGGGACCTCAACGCCAAAAGTTCGGCATGGGGTTCCCCCATTACGGACCATAGGGGTACGGCTCTGGAGGATTGGGTTGCGGCAACGGGACTCGTGGTCCTAAACCAGGGCACCACGAATACCTGCGTGCGGCGGCAGGGGGGGTCAATCGTGGACGTCACGTTCGCGACCCCTGCCATAGCCGCACGCGTCACGAATTGGCGTGTCCTGGAGGATGTTGAGACCCTCTCAGACCACCTGTACATCAGGATGGTGGTCTCCAAGGCGGGGGCTCCACCGGCGCCCATCACGGGTAGTGCCAGGAGGGGGCGGAAGTTCCCGAAGTGGTCCCTGGTCAAGCTGGACAGGGACATGGCGAGCGAGGCGGCCATGGTGGAGAAGGAGTGGTGTGCTGCCCCACCTGACACTCTCGGAGTTGAAGAAAGGGCGGCACAGTTCCGCGTCGCACTACAGAATGTGTGCGACGCGGCCATGCCTCGGGTTGGTCGCCGTTTCGCCCGTAAGAGCGTATACTGGTGGTCCGAAGAAATTGCGGCCCTGCGGACCACCAGTAATAGTGCCCGCCGCGCCTTCCAACACTGTAGGCGCAGGCGGCACACTGAAGAAGAGGAAGAAGGGTTCCACAGGGCCCTCAAAGAGGCGAAGAAGGCCCTCCAGGTGGCGATTGCCAAGGCCAAGGACGAGGCTCACGAGTCGTTCTTGGCCACCCTGGACAGGGACCCATGGGGGCGGCCATACAAGATGGTGCGTAACAAAATGCGCACCGCCCCCCCCATGGACTCCCTGGAGCCCGAACTTCTCCAGAGAGTGGTCGAGGGGCTATTTCCGCCAGCCCCCTTGATCTCTCCCCCGTCGATGGTCGACCCCATAAGGGAACCGGAGGCCGAGCTCGTCGTTCAACCAATAGGTGACGACGAGTTCAATCGAGTGATACACCGACTCCGGGGCTGCAAAAAAGCCCCGGGCCCGGACGGCGTTCCCGGTCGCGTCCTTGCAGTCGCCCTGAAACACCTAGGGGACCGACTCAGGCAGGTCATGGATGACTGCCTGACAGAGGGAAAGTTCCCTAGGGTATGGAAGGAGGGGCGACTATGCCTCCTCCGTAAAGACGGTCGACCGACGGATTGCCCTTCCGCCTATCGCCCCATTGTGCTGCTGGATGAGGCCGGGAAAGCGTTTGAACGCATCCTGGCCTCCCGGATCCTGCGGCACATGGAGACCGCCGGCCCGAATGTCTCTGACAGACAATTCGGGTTCCGGGAAGGACGGTCCACGCTCGACGCGCTGAAGACACTGAGGGACTTCTGTGAGTACGCGTCGAGCAAGGGGGAGGGTGTCATCGCGGTGTCACTAGACATCGCAAACGCGTTTGGCACCCTCCCCTACGGGGTGATCAGGGAGGCACTTCGATACCATGAAGTGCCTCTCTACCTGAGGCGGATAGTTGAGCACTACCTAACCGAGAGGGTAGTGCTCTGGGAAAAGAAGGACGGGCAACGGGGGGAGAGAGTGATGGCCTGTGGCGTGCCCCAGGGTTCCGTGCTCGGCCCACTTCTATGGAATCTGGGGTACGATTGGGCAATCCGGGGGGAGCTGCTTCCGCGCACGCTTGTCGTCTGCTACGCGGACGACACAATGGTAGCTGTGCGCGGGAGCGACAAGCGGGAGACCTCCCGGAGAGCGGAAGTGGCGGCCGAGCTGGCAATTGAACGGATCACCAGGCTCGGCCTAAAGGTGAGCCTCCCGAAGACTGAGGCTATAGTTTTCGGGGGGCGCGGGTGGAATTTGCCCGCGAGTGCGACGCTCACCCTCGAGGGTGAAGCGGTCCAAATAAAGCCCCACATTAAATATCTGGGGCTAATACTGGACCGCAAGTGGGATTTCGGGGAGCATTTCTCGAGACTAGCTCCCCGAATCGTGGGCGCCGCATCGGCGCTGGGCAAACTTCTGCCCAATGTAGGAGGGCCGGGTTCCTTGTGCCGGCGGCTATATGCCGGCGTGACAAGGAGCATGGCTCTCTATGGGGCCCCGATATGGGCGGACAAGCTGTCCGCTCGAAATAGGGCCCTGCTGCGGAGGCCACAACGGGTCGTGGCCATTAGAATAGTGAGAGGTTATGTGACGGTGGCCCACGCGGCTGCCTGCCTTCTCGCGTGCACCCCCCCGTGGGAGCTAGACGCAGAGGTGCACGCAGAGACTTACCAACGTAGGTCCAGGGTCCGGACAACAGGTGAACGCCCGGCCCCTGAGGAGGTGGCAGCCGCCCGTCGCGCGACGGAGCGCCGACTGCGGGACAGATGGAAGGCCCAACTGGAGGTTGCCCCTTACGGTGTCCGTACCATAGAGGCAATCCTCCCAACGGCCGACATTTGGCTGAAGAGGGCAGTCGGTGCGACGACGTACCGGCTCGTGCAGGTAATGACCGGGCATGGGTGCTTCGGCCACTACCTGCACAAAATAGGAAGAGAGCCGGCCCCGCTGTGCCATGAGTGCGGAAGTCCCGACGACACCGCCCAGCACACCCTCGAGGTGTGCAGTCGTTGGGACGCGGAACGCGGCCAAATGGCACGCATCATTCAGCGGGTAGACCTCTCGCTCCAAAGCATCGTCGAGGCAATGCTGAGCGATGAGAGGTCCTGGGAGGCGGTGGTCTCCTTCTGCGAAACAGTCATTTCGCAAAAGGAGACCGCGGAGCGGGAGCGCGAGGAAGATCCACTTGCGCACCCCCTCCGGCGTAGACGGCTTGGGGCGAGAAGGCGGCGTTTTGCCGCCAGACTCAACCCATAGTGGCTGCAGGTGGACGATGGGAGTCCTCTGCCTGCGGTGATTAGCCACTGAGCAGTCTGGGAGATGGTCAAGCGTGCACGACCATCTCCCCTACGGCGCGGGAAGCCCCGGCAACGGCTGGGGCGCCACCGGTAGACATCGTGGACTATGCTTTTGCGGGTTCCACGGTGTCCAACAACACCGGAGAGAGGGTACGTCCGGGTGCTTTTAGTGGGTATGCCGCCCTTATTGGCGGAGAGTCCCACATAACCCTCCGACACTCCCATGTTCGGAGGGTATGCATAAAGCATTTTACACCTGGTCAAAAAAAAAAAAAAAAAAAAAAAAAAAAAAAAAAAAAAAAGGTTAGGTTAGGTTAGGTTAGGTTAGGTTAGGTTAGGTTAGGTTAGGTTAGGTTAGGTTAGGTTAGGTTAGGTTAGGTTAGGTTAGGTTAGGTTGACGAGTTTTGGAGGTCCGACCCGGTGTATTAACTGCCTTAGCGATCAGCCTATGTGAGCTACAGCGAAGTTCAATACATCGTCAGTTGCGGATTAACGAGGCGCACACGGCTGTGAAAACGCTGTGGCGCTGAGTTGTTTGCGGACCGAGATATTTCAAAGGGGAGAAAAAAGTTACAACTCACGATTTTTCGGTTGAAAAACGGTTTGTTTACCTTTTTCAATCGAAAAAAAGTCGGGTTTGCGGCTATCGTTTTTAGCACTTTTTTAGGTTAGGTTATAGCGGCATTTATTAAATTTCGCGTAGGCTAGGTCCGGTTGCTTTTCTCCTTAGGGTTTGGAAGTAATCGGATTTTTAGTAATTTTAGGGAAAATTTTGAAAAAAATTTTTGCCAAAAAAGTTGGGAAAGTTCAGGAGTGAATACTTGGGGTCTGGTTTTCCCCTACGGTCTCAGTAGGGGTGCCAGGGGATAGGGGACTTCAGCCCCTATAAGGTGTCGTTTTTGGTTTTCGGCTCCGTTAAGGGGAAGTCAGCCAAAAAAATTTTTCAAAAAGTGTCCTGAAGAATCTTGTTGCTATTTTGGTTTTTCAGGCGCTTTTTGAAATTTGTATGGGATTTCTCCGAGCCGACTCCCCCTTGACCGTTTTCTAACAAAACTCTGTTTTGGGAGATAACTTCGGCTGGGGTGGTCGGATTTGGACTAAAATTGACAGAGACGTTGGCGGGGCCACAATGGCCACGTCTGAAGAGAACGGGGGTTCCCACCGCAAGTGGGACGCAAGAACTTTGGCTTCTTCTTCCTCAGAATCCGAGGAAGAATTCTCAGAGGCCATGGAAGTGACTTCTCAGTCTAAGAAGAGGGGTCATGTAGACCAGGCGGATGACGAAAGGCCCGATAATGGGCCTAAGGTTGGAACAGCCCGGAGGGGCAAGCCCAAAGGGGCTTACGCGGGGATGGCGTCGGCAAGAGGTAGGCTCCGAAGTCCGGAGACGTACCTCAGCCCCGACACAGATGACGCCGCCGGCCCCTCCTTGTATAGGAAGGACTTCCCGGAGCTCCGCTCCAAGGGAACAAAGGGGAGTGGGAGAAATACCTCCCCAACAGGAAAGAAGTCGGCGCACCCGTCTGAGGTTCTCCTCCCATCCGACCCGGTGGAGGCCACCAAACAGGCGGCATGCGAAATATTGGAGGGGGCCCGCAAGTCGGGCAACTTGAAGGGGGAGGTGTGGGGCAACATGAACCGGGCCTGCCGCACCATACTGAGGTCTATGGAGGAACTTGACGCCTCCAGGTCAGAGAACGAGGAGATCCGCATCCTAAAGGCGGACAACAAGAGGATGCGGGAGCAACTCGCTCTCTGCACAGCGGAACTCAAGGCCCTGAGAATTGCCTTCTCAGAGCGCCAGGCCCCGGCCCCGCAGCCGGCGCGTGAGACTCCGGCCCCTAGGGCCCCCCCGCCGACACAATCCGCCGCTGCGGAGTTGGCGGAATTGCTGGACAGCATGAAGCGCGACTTGACGGTCTCCCTCGGTAACATGCTGAATGCTAGAATCGAGGAGATTGCCAGTCGCCTTCCTCCAGCACCAATAATCCGCCCCCCGTTAGCGGCGGATAAAAAGAAGGAGGCCCTATCGGCTTCAACGAGAGTAGTGGCCTCCGAGCCCGAGAGCAGGGCCAGGCTTGGGGATGGCAGGCCGAAAAGGGCCGCCAGAAAAGCGGTCCCGGTGGCCCCGGAAACCACCGCCCCGGCAGCCAAGACTGCCCCGGCAGCCAAGCCTGCCCCAGCAGTGGAGACTGCACCTGTGCCCCCGGGCGAGGCATGGACCACCCAGGAAGCGGGAAAGAAGAAGAGGAAGGGAAAGGGGAAGGCTACGGCCACTCCCCCACCCCCCCCGCCGCCCAAGAAGAAAGCGGCACCCAAGCAGAAGGGTCTGGAAGTCCCCAAGACGGCAGCGGTGGTAATCACCATGCGGAAGGATGTTATCACCGACACCACGCTGCAGGCGGTCATGTCCAAGGCCATTAATGGCATAAGCTTGGAGGAGATAGGCCTGCAGCGGGTCAAGGTCAGGAACTCTGCGACGGGGGGCCGAGTAATCGAGGTCCCTGGAGCAGAGAGGGGAAGGACGGCGGACAGCCTCGCAGAAAAGCTGCAGGTTCTTGTGGGCGACGTTGCCCACGTAAGCCGCCCTGAGAAAATGGCCGCTATCAAAGTCGCCGGCTTAGACGAGTCGGCGACAAGGGAGACACTGGCGGCTGCCGTCGCCAAGACGGGGGGATGCGCCGAGGCGCAAATTAAGGTGGGGGGCATTCGCCCTACATACTTTGATGGTAGTGGGGTGGCCCTCGTGCAATGCCCGGTGGGAGTGGCAAAAGCCCTCCTCAACCGCGGTCAGATCATGGTAGGCTGGTCGTCTGCCAAGATCAGCTCCGTCGGACCAGCACCCATGCGGTGCTACAAATGCATGGGTGTCGGCCACACGCGCGAGTTGTGCCCCTCAAAGGTGGACCGGGGCCAGATGTGCTACCGGTGCGGCGCAGAGGGGCACAAAGCTGCCGAATGCTGGGAGGAAAAAGTACGGTGTGCAGTATGCCACCATGCAGGCCTCCCAGCCAATCACGTAATGAGGGGACCGAAATGCTCCCCACCGGAGACAAAGGGAAGAGAGGTGAGGCCGAGACCCACCCGCCCCATCCGGCCCCCTCCAGCCGAAACAGCCGCCAGCCGGCACCAAGAGGACAACAATATGGACGTCTAAATGTCAGCACACCGACATTTAGACGTCCTGCAGATAAACGCCAACCACTCCGCCAGAGCTCAGGATCTGCTCATGCAGACCATGGCGGAGTGGAAAATTGGCGTTACGGTGGTAACGGAGCCCTACTTCATCCCCCCCCAACCTAACTGGGCAGGGGACACCGACGGAGTAGTGGCGATAGTGGTGCCGGCGATGGGGGACCTCCCCCCCATATCAAGGATCGAGGGTGGCCCAGGATTCGTGGCGGCCAAATGGGGGAACGACACGGTGCTGGTGGCCGCGTACTTCTCCCCCAATAGGCCGCTGCGGGAGTTCGACACGTTTCTGGGGATATTAGGGGGGGTGGTCCGGAGGGCTGCCCCGAGGCAGGTTATGGTCCTGGGGGACCTCAACGCCAAAAGTTCGGCATGGGGTTCCCCCATTACGGACCATAGGGGTACGGCTCTGGAGGATTGGGTGGCGGCAACGGGACTCGTGGTCCTAAACCAGGGCACCACGAATACCTGCGTGCGGCGGCAGGGGGGGTCAATCGTGGACGTCACGTTCGCGACCCCTGCCATAGCCGCACGCGTCACGAATTGGCGTGTCCTGGAGGATGTTGAGACCCTCTCAGACCACCTGTACATCAGGATGAGGGTCTCCAAGGCGGGGGCTCCACCGGCGCCCATCACGGGTAGTGCCAGGAGGGGGCGGAAGTTCCCGAAGTGGTCCCTGGTCAAGCTGGACAGGGACATGGCGAGCGAGGCGGCCATGGTGGAAAAGGAGTGGTGTGCTGCCCCACCCGACACTCTCGGAGTTGAAGAAAGGGCGGCACAGTTCCGCGTCGCACTACAGAATGTGTGCGACGCGGCCATGCCTCGGGTTGGTCGCCGTTTCGCCCGTAAGAGCGTATACTGGTGGTCCGAAGAAATTGCGGCCCTGCGGACCACCAGTAATAGTGCCCGCCGCGCCTTCCAACACTGTAGGCGCAGGCGGCACACTGAAGAAGAGGAAGAAGGGTTCCACAGGGCCCTCAAAGAGGCGAAGAAGGCCCTCCAGGTGGCGATTTCCAAGGCCAAGGACGAAGCTCACGAGTCGTTCTTGGCCACCCTGGACAGGGACCCATGGGGGCGGCCATACAAGATGGTGCGTAACAAAATGCGCACCGCCCCCCCCATGGACTCCCTAGAGCCCGAACTTCTCCAGAGAGTAGTCGAGGGGCTATTTCCGCCAGCCCCCTTGATCTCTCCCCCGTCGATGGTCGACCCCATAAGGGAACCGGAGGCCGAGCTCGTCGTTCAACCAATAGGTGACGACGAGTTCAATCGAGTGATACACCGACTCCGGGGCTGCAAAAAAGCCCCGGGCCCGGACGGCGTTCCCGGTCGCGTCCTCGCAGTCGCCCTGAAACACCTAGGGGACCGACTCAGGCATGTCATGGATGACTGCCTGACAGAGGGAAAGTTCCCTAGGGTATGGAAGGAGGGGCGACTATGCCTCCTCCGTAAAGAGGGTCGACCGGCGGATTGCCCTTCCGCCTATCGCCCCATAGTGCTGCTGGATGAGGCCGGGAAAGCGTTTGAACGCATCCTGGCCTCCCGGATCCTGCGGCACATGGAGACCGCCGGCCCGAACGTCTCTGACAGACAATTCGGGTTCCGGGAAGGACGGTCCACGCTCGACGCGCTGAAGTCACTGAGGGACTTTTGTGAGTACGCGTCGAGCAGGGGGGAGGGTGTCATCGCGGTGTCACTAGACATCGCAAACGCGTTTGGCACACTCCCCTACGGGGTGATCAGTGAGGCACTTCGATATCATGAAGTGCCTCTCTACCTGAGGCGGATTGTTGAGCACTACCTAACCGAGAGGGTAGTGCTCTGGGAAAAGAAGGACGGGCAACGGGGGGAGAGAGTGATGGCCTGCGGCGTGCCCCAGGGTTCCGTGCTCGGTCCACTTCTATGGAACCTGGGGTACGACTGGGTGATCCGGGGGGAGCTGCTTCCGCGCACACTTGTCGTCTGCTACGCGGACGACACAATGGTGGCAGTGCGCGGGAGCGACAAGCGGGAGACCTCCCGGAGGGCGGAAGTGGCGGCCGAGCTGGCGATTGAACGGATCACCAGGCTCGGCCTAAAGGTGAGCCTCCCGAAGACTGAGGCCATAGTTTTCGGGGGGCGTGGGTGGAATCTGCCCGCGAGTGCGACGCTCACCCTCGAGGGTGAAGCGGTCCAAATAAAGCCCCACATTAAATATCTGGGGCTAATACTGGACCGCAAGTGGGATTTCGGGGAGCATTTCTCGAGACTAGCTCCCCGAATCGTGGGCGCCGCATCGGCGCTGGGCAAACTTCTGCCCAATGTAGGAGGGCCGGGTTCCTTGTGCCGGCGACTATACGCCGGCGTGACAAGGAGCATGGCCCTCTATGGGGCCCCGATATGGGCGGACAAGCTGTCCGCTCGAAATAGGGCCCTGCTGCGGAGGCCACAACGGGTCGTGGCCATCAGAATTATAAGAGCCTATGTGACGGTGGCCCACGCGGCCGCCTGCCTTCTCGCGTGCACCCCCCCGTGGGAGCTAGACGCAGAGGTGCACGCAGAGACTTACCAACGTAGGTCCAGGGTCCGGACAACAGGTGAACGCCCGGCCCCTGAGGAGGTGGCAGCCGCCCGTCGCGCGACGGAGCGCCGACTGCGGGACAGATGGAAGGCCCAACTGGAGGTCGCCCCTTACGGTGTCCGTACCATAGAGGCGATTCTCCCAACGGCCGACCTTTGGTTGAAGAGGGCAGTCGGTGCGACGACGTACCGGCTCGTGCAGGTAATGACCGGGCATGGGTGCTTCGGCCACTACCTGCACAAAATAGGAAGAGAGCCGGCCCCGCTGTGCCATGAGTGCGGAAGTCCCGACGACACCGCCCAGCACACCCTCGAGGTGTGCAGTCGTTGGGACGCGGAACGCGGCCAAATGGCACGCATCATTCAGCGGGTAGACCTCTCGCTCCAAAGCATTGTCGAGGCAATGCTGAGCGATGAGAGGTCCTGGGAGGCGGTGGTCTCCTTCTGCGAAACAGTCATCTCGCAAAAGGAGACCGCGGAGCGGGAGCGCGAGGAAGATCCTCTAGCGCATCCCCTCCGGCGTAGACGGCTTGGGGCGAGAAGGCGGCGTTTTGCCGCCAGACTCAACCCATAGTGGCTGCAGGTAGACGATGGGAGTCCTCTGCCTGCGGTGATTAGCCACTGAGCGGTCTGGGAGATGGTCAAGCGTGCACGACCATCCCCCCTACGGCGCGGGAAGCCCCGGCAACGGCTGGGGCGCCACCGGTAGACATCGTGGACTATGCTTTTGCGGGTTCCACGGTGTCCAACAAAACCGGAGAGAGGGCACGTCCGGGTGCTTTTAGTGGGTATGCCGCCCTTATTGGCGGAGAGTCCCACATAACCCTCCGACACTCCCATGTTCGGAGGGTATGCATAAAGCATTTTACACCTGGTCAAAAAAAAAAAAAAAAAAAAAGGTTAGGTTAGGTTAGGTTAGGTTAGGTTGACGAGTTTTGGAGGTCCGACCCGATGTATTAACTGCCTTAGCGATCAGCCTATGTGAGCTACAGCGCAGTTCAATACATCGTAAGTTGCGGATTAACGAGGCGCACACGGCTGTGAAAACGCTGTGGCGCTGAGTTGTTTGCGGACAAAAATATCATCAAAAGGAGAAAAAAGTTACAACTCGGGATTTTTCGATTGAAAAACGGTTTGTTTACCTTTTTCAATCGAAAAAAAGTCGGGTTTGCGGCTATCAATCTTAGCACTTTTTTAGGTTAGGACATAGCGGCATTCAGTAAATTTCGTGTAGGCTAGGTCCGGTTGCTTTTCTCCTTAGGGTTTGGAAGTAATCGGATTTTTAGTAATTTTAGGGAAAATTATTAAAAAAATTTTGCCAAAAAAAGTCGGGAAAGTTTGTGGGTGAATACCAGGGGTCTGGTTTACCCCTACGGTCCCAGTAGGGGTGCCAGGGGATAGGGGACTTCAGCCCCTATTAGGTGACGTTTTTGTTTCCCGGATACGATAACGGGAAGACAGGCAAAAAATTTTTTCAAAAAGTGTCCTGAGGGACCGGATTGCTATTCGGTTTTTTAGGCGCTTTTTGAAATTTGTATAGGATTTCTCCGAGCCGACTCCCCCTTGACCGTTTTTTAGCCAAACCCTGTTTTGAGTGATAACTTCGGCTGGGGTGGTCGGATTTGGTCCAATTTTGGTAGAGACGTTGGCGGGGCCACAATGGCCACGTCTGAAAAGGGGAAAAGTTCCCACCGCAAGTGGGACGAAAGATTCTTGGATTCTTCCTCTGATTCGGAGGGAGAATTCACAGAGGCCATTGAGATGGCTTCTCAGCCCCAGAAGAGGGGGCATGTAGACCAGGCGGATGACGCAAGGCCCGATAATGGGCCTAAGGTTGGAACAGCCCGGAGAGGCAAGCCCAAAGGGGCTTACGCGGGGATGGCGTCGGCAAGAGATAAGCTCCGAGGTCCGGAGACTTACCTCAGCCCCGACGAAGATGTCGCCGCCGGCCCCTCCTTGTATAGGAAGGACTTCCCGGAGCTCCGCTCTAAGGGAACAGAGGGGAGGGGTAGAAATACCTCCCCAATTGGAAAGAAGTCGGCGCACCCGTCTGAGGTTCTCCTCCCATCCGACCCGGTGGAGGCCACCAAACAGGCGGCATGCGAAATATTGGAGGGGGCCCGCAAGTCGGGCAACTTGAAGGGTGAGGTGTGGGGCAATATGAACCGGGCCTGCCGCACCATACTGAGTGCCATGGAGGAACTTGACGCCTCCAGGTCAGAGAACGAGGAGATCCGCATCCTGAAGGCGGACAACAAGAGAATGCGGGAGCAACTCGCTCTCTGCACAGCGGAGCTCAAGGCCCTGAGAATTGCCTTCTCGGAGCGCCAGGCCCCGGCCCTGCAGCCGGTGCGAGAGACCCCGGCCCCTAGGGCCCCCCCGCCGACACAATCCGCCGCTGCGGAGTTGGCGGAAATGCTGGACACCATGAAGCGCGACTTGATGGTCTCCCTCGGTGACATGCTTAATGCTAGAATCGAGGGGATCGCCAGTCGCCTTCCTCCCGCACCAATAATCCGCCCCCCGCTGGCGGCGGATAAGAAGAAGGAGGCCCCATTGGCCTCAACGAGAGTAGTGGCCTCCGAGCCCGAGAGCAGGGCCAGACTTGGGGATGGCAGGCAGAAAAGGGCCGCCAAAAAAGCGGCCCCGGTGGCCCCGGAAACCACCGCCCCGGCAGCCAAGACTGCCCCGGCAGCCAAGCCTGCCCCAGCAGCCAGGCCTGCCCCGGCAAGCATGCCTGGCACAACAGCGGAGACTGCACCTGCGCCTCTGGGAGAGATATGGATCACCCAGGAAGCAGGGAAAAAGAAGAGGAAGGGTAAGGGAAAGGCCACGGCTACTCCCCCACCCCCCCCGCCGCCCAAGAAGAAAGCGGCACCAAAGCAGAAGGGTCTGGTGGTCCCCAAGACGGCAGCGGTGGTGATAACCATGAGGAAGGACGTTATCACCGACACCACACTGCAGGCTGTCATGTCCAAGGCCATTACCGGCATAAGCTTGGAGGAGATAGGCCTGCAGCATGTCAGGGTCAGGAACTCGGCGACGGGGGGTCGAGTAATCGAGGTCCCTGGAGCAGAGAGAGGAAGGACGGCGGACAGCCTCGCAGAAAAACTGCAGGTTCTTGTGGGCGACGTTGCCCAGGTAAGCCGCCCTGAAAAAATGGCCGCCATCAAGGTCGCCGGCCTAGACGAGTCGGCGACAAGGGAGACCCTGGCGGCTGCCGTCGCCAAGGCGGGGGGATGCGCCGAGGCGCAGATTAAGGTGGGGGGCATTCGCCCTACATACTTTAATGGTAGTGGGGTGGCCCTCGTACAATGCCCGGTGGGGATTGCAAAGGCCCTCCTCGAGCGCGGTCAGATCATGGTAGGCTGGTCGTCTGCCAGGATTAGCTCCGTCGGACCAGCACCCATGCGGTGCTACAAATGCATGGGTGTCGGCCACACGCGCGAGTTGTGCCCCTCAAAGGTGGACCGGGGCCAGATGTGCTACCGGTGCGGCGCAGAGGGGCACAAAGCAGCCGAATGCTGGGAGGAAAAAGTACGGTGCGCAGTATGCCACCATGCAGGCCTCCCAGCCAATCACGTAATGAGGGGACCGAAATGCTCCCCACCGGAGACAAGGGGAAGAGAGGTGAGGCCGAGACCCACCCGCCCCATCCGGCCCCCTCCAGCCGAAACAGCCGCCAGCCGGCACCAAGAGGACAACAATATGGACGTCTAAATGTCAGCACACCGACATTTAGACGTCCTGCAGATAAACGCCAACCACTCCGCCAGAGCTCAGGATCTACTCATGCAGGCCATGGCGGAGTGGGAAATTGGCGTTACGGTGGTAACGGAGCCCTACTTCATCCCCCCTCAATCTAATTGGGCAGGGGACACCGACGGAGTAGTGGCGATAGTGGTGCCGGCGATGGGGGACCTCCCCCCCATATCAAGGATCGAGGGTGGCCCAGGATTCGTGGCGGCCAAATGGGGGAACGACACGGTGCTGGTGGCCGCGTACTTCTCCCCCAATAGGCCGCTGCGGGAGTTCGACACGTTCCTGGGGATATTAGGGGGGGTGGTCCGGAGGGCTGCCCCGAGGCAGGTTATGGTCCTGGGGGACCTCAACGCCAAAAGTTCGGCATGGGGTTCCCCCATTACGGACCATAGGGGTACGGCTCTGGAGGATTGGGTTGCGGCAACGGGACTCGTGGTCCTAAACCAGGGCACCACGAATACCTGCGTGCGGCGGCAGGGGGGGTCAATAGTGGACGTCACGTTCGCGACCCCTGCCATAGCTGCACGCGTCACGGATTGGCGTGTCCTGGAGGATGTGGAGACCCTCTCAGACCACCTGTACATCAGGATGAGGGTCTCCAAGGCGGGGGCTCCACCGGCGCCCATCACGGGCAGTGCCAGGAGGGGGCGGAAGTTCCCGAAGTGGTCCCTGGTCAAGCTGGACAGGGACATGGCGAACGAGGCGGCCATGGTGGAGAAGGAGTGGTGTGCTGCCCCACCTGTCACTCTCGGAGTTGAAGAAAGGGCGGCACAGTTCCGCGTCGCACTACAGAATGTGTGCGACGCGGCCATGCCTCGGGTTGGTCGCCGTTTCGCCCGTAAGAGCGTATACTGGTGGTCCGAAGAAATTGCGGCCCTGCGGTCCACCAGTAATAGTGCCCGCCGCGCCTTCCAACACTGTAGGCGCAGGCGGCACACTGAAGAAGAGGAAGAAGGGTTCCACAGGGCCCTCAAAGAGGCGAAAAAGGCCCTCCAGGTGGCGATTGCCAAGGCCAAGGACGAAGCCCACGAGTCGTTCTTGGCCACCCTGGACAGGGACCCATGGGGGCGGCCATACAAGATGGTGCGTAACAAAATGCGCACCGCCCCCCCCATGGACTCCCTGGAGCCCGAACTTCTCCAGAGAGTAGTCGAGGGGCTATTTCCGCCAGCCCCCTTGATCTCTCCCCCGTCGATGGTCGACCCCATAAGGGAATCGGAGGCCGAGCTCGTCGTTCAACCAATAGGTGACGACGAGTTCAATCGAGTGATACACCGACTCCGGGGCTGCAAAAAAGCCCCGGGCCCGGACGGCGTTCCCGGTCGCGTCCTCGCAGTCGCCCTGAAGCACCTAGGGGACCGACTCAGGCATGTCATGGATGACTGCCTGACAGAGGGAAAGTTCCCTAGGGTATGGAAGGAGGGGCGACTATGCCTCCTCCGTAAAGAGGGTCGACCGGCGGATTGCCCTTCCGCCTATCGCCCCATAGTGCTGCTGGATGAGGCCGGGAAAGCGTTTGAACGCATCCTGGCCTCCCGGATCCTGCGGCACATGGAGACCGCCGGCCCGAACGTCTCTGACAGACAATTCGGGTTCCGGGAAGGACGGTCCACGCTCGACGCGCTGAAGACGCTGAGGGACTTCTGTGAGTACGCGTCGAGCAGGGGGGAGGGTGTCATCGCGGTGTCACTAGACATCGCAAACGCGTTTGGCACACTCCCCTACGGGGTGATCAGGGAGGCACTTCGATACCATGAAGTGCCTCTCTACCTAAGGCGGATTGTTGAGCACTACCTAACCGAGAGGGTAGTGCTCTGGGAAAAGAAGGACGGGCAACGGGGGGAGAGAGTGATGGCCTGCGGCGTGCCCCAGGGTTCCGTGCTCGGTCCACTTCTATGGAACCTGGGGTACGACTGGGTGATCCGGGGGGAGCTGCTTCCGCGCACACTTGTCGTCTGCTACGCGGACGACACAATGGTGGCAGTGCGCGGGAGCGACAAGCGGGAGACCTCCCGGAGGGCGGAAGTGGCGGCCGAGCTGACGATTGGACGGATCGCCAGGCTCGGCCTAAAGGTGAGCCTCCCGAAGACTGAGGCTATAGTTTTCGGGGGGCGCGGGTGGAATCTGCCCGCGAGTGCGACGCTCACCCTGGAGGGTGAAGCGGTCCAAATAAAGCCCCACATTAAATATTTGGGGCTAATACTGGACCGCAAGTGGGATTTCGGGGAGCATTTCTCGAGACTAGCTCCCCGAATCGTGGGCGCCGCATCGGCGCTGGGTAAACTTCTGCCTAATGTAGGAGGGCCGGGTTCATTGTGCCGGCGGCTATATGCCGGCGTGACAAGAAGCATGGCCCTCTATGGGGCCCCAATATGGGCGGACAAGCTGTCCGCCCGAAATAGGGCCCTGCTGCGGAGGCCACAACGGGTCGTGGCCATCCGAATAGTTAGAGCCTATGTGACGGTGGCCCACGCGGCTGCCTGCCTTCTCGCGTGCACCCCCCCGTGGGAGCTAGACGCAGAGGTGCACGCAGAGACTTACCAACGTAGGTCCAGGGTCTGGACAACAGGTGAACGCCCGGCCCCTGAGGAGGTGGCAGCCGCCCGTCGCGCGACGGAGCGCCGACTGCGGGACAGATGGAAGGCCCAACTGGAGGTCGCCCCTTACGGTGTCCGTACCATAGAGGCGATCCTCCCAACGGCCGACCTTTGGCTGAAGAGGGCAGTCGGTGCGACGACGTACCGGCTCGTGCAGGTAATGACCGGGCATGGGTGCTTCGGCCACTACCTGCACAAAATAGGAAGAGAGCCGGCCCCGCTGTGCCACGAGTGCGGAAGTCCCGACGACACTGCCCAGCACACCCTCGAGGTGTGCAGTCGTTGGGACGCGGAGCGCGGCCAAATGGCACGCATCATTCAGCGGGTGGACCTCTCGCTCCAAAGCATCGTCGAAGCAATGCTGAGCGACGAGAGGTCCTGGGAGGCGGTGGTCTCCTTCTGCGAAACAGTCATCTCGCAAAAGGAGACCGCGGAGCGGGAGCGCGAGGAAGATCCTCTCGCGCATCCCCTCCGGCGTAGACGGCTTGGGGCGAGAAGGCGGCGTTTTGCCGCCAGACTCAACCCATAGTGGCTGCAGGTGGACGATGGGAGTCCTCTGCCTGCGGTGATTAGCCACTGAGCAGTCTGGGAGATGGTCAAGCGTGCACGACCATCTCCCCTACGGCGCGGGAAGCCCCGGCAATGGCTGGGGCGCCACCGGTAGACATCGTGGACTATGCTTTTGCGGGTTCCACGGTGTCCAACAACACCGGAGAGAGGGCACGTCCGGGTGCTTTTAGTGGGTATGCCGCCCTTATTGGCGGAGAGTCCCACATAACCCTCCGACACTCCCATGTTCGGAGGGTATGCATAAAGCATTTTACACCTGGTCAAAAAAAAAAAAAAAAAAAAAAAAAAAAAAAAAAAGGTTAGGTTAGGTTAGGTTAGGTTAGGTTAGGTTAGGTTAGGTTAGGTTAGGTTAGGTTAGGTTAGGTTAGGTTAGGTTAGGTTAGGTTAGGTTAGGTTAGGTTAGGTTAGGTTAGGTTAGGTTTTTTTTTTTTTTTTTTTTTTTTTTTTTTTTTCCTGTCCGGGCGCAGAGGCCCGGCCCGCGAGCTATCCTACATGATGATCCCCCGATATAGGTGTCGGAGCCCTTGTTGCTGAATAATTGTAGACGGGGTATTTATCTTTATTTCTTAACCTAATGGGTATTTTCTAGGGTAGTACATCACACTGTTTATTCTTTATTTTATTACTTCCAGTTGCATTATCTGGACACTTAACATTATGTCTTATATATCTATTATCTTTTTTATTTATTTCTTACATTTATGCTGATACTATATATACTTATTATATATATTCAACATATTATATTTATCATTTTCCTATTTTTGGTCGTAGATACTATTTCTAAAGCAACAAATTTTTTCTTTTTACGAATAAACATTTTTCCAAGACTTATATTATCAACTTATTTATACATGAACTTAACTATAACACTTAATTTCGCAACATATATATAGACTGATTTTGTTACATTTTCTTATTTTATAATGCTCTTATATATACTTATTATATAAAACAACATTATTATCTACTTATTATTTTTCTACATACTTTTTTACCTATCTTATTACGATTATCTATGAATATATCCCCAGTTATTACATGTTTTACTTTGATTAGGGTAGTGCTTAGTTTTATCTCAAGTTCATATCTCGCTAGGTCCGTCTTTTCCTTTTCCTGGTTTTTTCCAGTCCTACCAACCCTGCAGGTTCCACCCCGTATTCCCACCCTACCTTGATGTTCACAGAAAACCACCCAACTGTCTGTCTGTGCCTTCTTGGCTTCTTTTCTGCTCCCCCACCTTATGCTCTTTGCGTTTGTGTCGCCTCTCGTTGTAGTTTGGGTGCTGTTATAAAATTCCACCATGGAGCCCTCAGCAATATGCTATCGTGGATCGGGCTAGTGCATCCCACTTGCGCCGCACTTCACACTCTTGACTAAATGCATTATGGTCGGCAAAGTCCATTTTTGCGTGTGTGCAATTGCAGCAAGTCGGAGTCCCACCAGCCCGCCAGTCAGCACACTCAGATCGCATGTGTGGTCCCCCACAGTGGCTGCATTTTTCCACCGTCTGGTTGCAAAAACGCCTGCCGTGCCCGTATGCTAAGCAGAGCGAGCACTGCACTAAGGGGGACTGGTCCACTACCCTGACCTTTTGCAGGTCTATGTGGACTGCTCCTGCTTCTATCGATCGGGCCCATATTTTCGGAGACACCCTAACCACAACGTGAGACGTTTGGGGGTTTCGGGTCTTCTTACGGTACCGGATCTCCATTCTATCCTCGTGGTTCTCCAGGCCCAGAAAAACCCCTCTGTTTTGACTTCTGAGTGCCTTCAGGATGTCCTCATCCGTATTGTACTGAAGGACGTCTCTGAGCAACAGAAGAGGGTCCTTGTTTTTTATGTCCTCGACCTGGAGTTGGCCTTCTGCCTTGGTGAGCCTCTCTCTTAGTTTTCTCCTTTCTTCCTCGGTTTTACAGCCTATAATTATCTTTCTGTCTCTGGCTTTCCTCACCCTGTCCATCGTTATCCCGCCTTCTTTGGCTTTTATAACGGTTCTGATCCTATCCAATACCTCGTCCCCAGTTTCAGTTTCATCTTTGGAGGTGATCACAACCGAGTGCAGAGCCGTCTGGCCGGGGGGCTGCCTCCTAGCCGTCTGAGCCGCTACACTCGCGTATGATACTCCCTCCAGGGTTTTCTGTGATTTTTCTATCACCTGTTTCAGTTCGACCATTTGCTCGCTGTTCTCTTTTATTAATCTGCTATGTTCTTCCATCCTCTCTACCAACGCCTTCTCAGCCTCGGATTCCCTCCTTGTTGATATAGAGGATGGAAGAGGCAGGTCCGATGATTTCTCAATGTTCTCCCCCGTCTCCTGTCCCTCACCCTGGTCCCTCTTTCGGTCAGCTTTCTCCGCCTCCGCTTCTTTGATG
>CAWUPV010000012.1:27500-50000 GCA_963924445.1 Philereme transversata
AGGTTAGGTTCAGGATTTCGAGAATTTTCTCGAAATCCTCACCGCGGTTGTGGGTAGGGCGGCGCCGCGACAGGTCGCCGTTCTGGGCGACCTGAACGCAAAATCGGTGACCTGGGGTAACCCGGCCGCCTCCTGCAACGTCCGGGGACCCGCCGTCGTATCATGGGCGGTTTCGTCTGGTGTGTTGCTCCTGAACAGAGGGACGGTCCAGACGTGTGTGCGGCGATGGGGCGGGTCGGTGGTGGACGTGTCGTTTGCCACCCCCGCACTTGCTGCCCGCGTCGTTGACTGGCGGGTGGAGATGATGGAGACCTTGTCGGACCACCGATATGTGCGGTTCGACATCTCCACCCAGAGCCCCCGGAGGTCGCCTCCCTCGGGCCGATCTCCCTTTCCACGGTGGGCTCTTACCCGTCTCGACCGTGAGGCGGCAAAGGAGGCGGCGTTCATCCAGGACTGGCTCACACCTCCTATCGACGTCCTGGACGTGGACTCCGCAGCGGCCCAACTGAGGAGGTCCCTGACCGAGGTTTGCAACTCCAGCATGCCTCGGTCTCGCCGCCCACCTCCACGTCGCGCCGTCTATTGGTGGTCGGAGGAACTGGCGGGGCTCCGGGCCGCCTGCGTGTCGGCCAGGAGGGCCTACACGCGGAGCCGACGGCGCAGCTTGCGGGACCCGGAGAACGAGGACCTTCTCTACGCCTCTTACGTAGAGGCAAAGAAGGTCCTCAAGTCAGCGATGATCGCCGCCGATGACGCGGCCAGAGCCGAGATGCTGGAGGGTCTTGACAGGGACCCGTATGGGAGACCGTACAAGGCGGCGCGGAACAAACTGCGTCCCTTCGGTCCCCCACTTGCGGAGACCCTCGAGCCGTCATTGCTGGATGGGGTGGTTCGGTCCTTGTTTCCGCCCGGGACCACCAGCTTTACCCCACCAGTGATGGACCCACCACGAGAGGCGGCTCCGCCGCAAGAAGAGGTCTCTCCAGTCACGGAGGCGGAATTTCGAGCAGCGGCGCTCCGCCTCCGCGCCAAGAAGACGGCCCCCGGTCCGGACGGCGTTCCTGCACGGGTGGTGGCCATCGCTGCCACCCAAATGGAGGATAGGTTTCGGGACCTCTTCAGTGCGTGTTTCGCGACTGGAAGGTTCCCGAAACCATGGAAGGAGGGGCAGTTGTGCCTCCTCCGTAAGGAGGGACGCCCGGCGGACTCCCCCTCGGCATACCGGCCCATCGTTCTGCTCGACGAGGCTGGTAAATTATTCGAGGGGATCATCGCCGCTCGACTCAATGCCCACCTGAGGGGGGCAGGGCCGAACCTGTCGGACGCCCAATTCGGTTTTCGAGTAGGGCGTTCGACGGTTGACGCGCTGTCTCGGCTAAAGGGCCAAGTGAGGGAGGCCGTGGGGGCAGGGGACGGGGTTTTGGCTGTGTCATTTGACATAGCCAACGCTTTCAACTCCATCCCCCACCCGACAATACTAGAGGCGCTCCGCTACCATGGAGTGCCTCGGTACATGCAGAGCCTCCTGGCCAACTACTTGGAGGACCGGGCGGTCCTCCTTGTGGATAAAGTGGGCCAGCTTAGGCGGTACGGCGCGGAGTCCGGTGTTCCACAGGGGTCCGTTTTAGGGCCGCTTCTGTGGAACATCGGGTTTGACTGGCTCCTGCGGGGAGCTCTCCTCCGTGGCACGAGTGTCATCTGCTACGCGGATGACACTCTCCTCACTGCCCGGGGGAGGGATTACAGAGAGGCGGCGAGCCTGGCTTCGGCTGGCGGATCCTTGGTCGCGGGAAGGATCCGTCGGCTAGGATTGGGGGTGGCGCTGCACAAGACCGAGGCCGTGTTCTTCCACGGGCCTCGGCAGCGCACCCCCATTGACGCTCATATCGTCATAGAGGGCGTCAGGGTCGACGTGAAGGCCCAGATGAAATATCTGGGCCTAGTGCTCGACAGCAGGTGGCGCTTCGGCCCGCATTTCAGCGGGCTGTCGACGCGCCTGTTGAAGGCCGCGGCTGCGCTTGCGTGGCTCCTCCCAAATCTAGGGGGACCAAAAGCGCGATGCCGGCAGCTGTATGCTGGCATCTTAAAGAGTATGGCCCTCTATGGGGCCCCCATCTGGGCGGACTCCCTCCGAAGGAGGGAGAACACTACTGCTATCCGCAGGCCTCAAAGGGCCATTGCGCAGCGGGTAGCGAGGGCCTACTCCTCGGTGGGCTTTGCGGCGGCCTGCGCTCTGGCGGGTACCCCTCCCTGGGAGCTCGAGGCGTGGGTGCTCGCCAGAGTGTACGAGTGGGCGGCGGGGCGTAAGGCTCTCGGGGAGCACCCTGCCCCGGAAGAGCTTGAGGCTGTCCGGCGAGAGGCGAGGGACGCGATCGTCCACCACTGGACGGAGGATCTCGCCTCCGCCACGTTTGGCCGACGAACGTTGGACGCCCTCGGGCCGGTCCTGCGAGATTGGCTCGGGAGGTCCAACGGTTACCTTTCGTTCCGGATGGTGCAGGTGCTTTCCGGGCATGGATGCTTCGGATCGTACCTGCACCGGATCGGAAGAGAAGAGACTCCGTCGTGCCATGATTGTGGTGCGGCGGAGGATTCGGCGCAGCACACCCTCGAGGTGTGCCCGGCGTGGTCCGAGCTGCGTTGCGGCTTAGCTGCGGTAGTCGGGCCGGACCTCTCGCTTCCCAGCGTGGTCAACTCCATGCTGGGAAGCGAGGGAGCCTGGACAGCGGTCGCCTCCTTTTGCGAGGACGTGATGTCCCAAAAGGAGGCGGCGGAGCGCACGCGGGAGGATGACCCTCTCGCGGCGCCGCTCCGCAGGCGAAGAAGGGGTAGGAGAAGGCACAACCGCCTTCCCCCTCTTGGTGAAGGATAGCGGGAGACAGGCGCGGGGGCGTCTACTCCCGCTTTGCACGTATCCTCCACTTCCGCCGGGCGGGAACGGCCGAGCACTCACGGTCATTCCCGGGTCTCTCCCTGCCAGGAGAGACGTGAAGGTCCCACTGTAAAGGTGGGCGGTCGTCGGCGGGGGATTGGAAGTAAAGGCTTTTGCCGGTTTCCCAATCCCCCTCCATGCAGACGATGCCGGAGTGCCGCTGGGTCGTTTAGTGGGTATACCGGTCCTATATGGACCGGGGAGTCCCACATACCCCTCCCATCCCCCAATGGGGGGGCATGCGTAACGCATTTTTCCCAGCGAAAAAAAAAAAAAAAAAAAAAAAAAAAAAAAAAAAAAAAAAAAAAAAAAAAAAAAAAAAAAAAAAAAAAAAAAAAAAAAAAAAAGGTTAGGTTAGGTTAGGTTAGGTTAGGTTAGGTTAGGTTAGGTTAGGTTAGGTTAGGTTAGGTTAGGTTAGGTTAGGTTAGGTTAGGTTAGGTTAGGTTAGGTTAGGTTAGGTTAGGTTAGGTTAGGTTAGGTTAGGTTAGGTTAGGTTAGGTTAGGTTAGGTTAGGTTAGGTTAGGTTAGGTTAGGTTAGGTTAGGTTAGGTTAGGTTAGGTTAGGTTAGGTTAGGTTAGGTTAGGTTAGGTTAGGTTAGGTTAGGTTAGGTTAGGTTAGGTTAGGTTAGGTTAGGTTAGGTTAGGTTAGGTTAGGTTAGGTTAGGTTAGGTTAGGTTAGGTTAGGTTAGGTTAGGTTAGGTTAGGTTAGGTTAGGTTAGGTTAGGTTAGGTTAGGTTAGGTTAGGTTAGGTTAGGTTAGGTTAGGTTAGGTTAGGTTAGGTTAGGTTAGGTTAGGTTAGGTTAGGTTAGGTTAGGTTAGGTTAGGTTAGGTTAGGTTAGGTTAGGTTAGGTTAGGTTAGGTTAGGTTAGGTTAGGTTAGGTTAGGTTAGGTTAGGTTAGGTTAGGTTAGGTTAGGTTAGGTTAGGTTAGGTTAGGTTAGGTTAGGTTAGGTTAGGTTAGGTTAGGTTAGGTTAGGTTAGGTTAGGTTAGGTTAGGTTAGGTTAGGTTAGGTTAGGTTAGGTTAGGTTAGGTTAGGTTAGGTTAGGTTAGGTTAGGTTAGGTTAGGTTAGGTTAGGTTAGGTTAGGTTAGGTTAGGTTAGGTTAGGTTAGGTTAGGTTAGGTTAGGTTAGGTTAGGTTAGGTTAGGTTAGGTTAGGTTAGGTTAGGTTAGGTTAGGTTAGGTTAGGTTAGGTTAGGTTAGGTTAGGTTAGGTTAGGTTAGGTTAGGTTAGGTTAGGTTAGGTTAGGTTAGGTTAGGTTAGGTTAGGTTAGGTTAGGTTAGGTTAGGTTAGGTTAGGTTAGGTTAGGTTAGGTTAGGTTAGGTTAGGTTAGGTTAGGTTAGGTTAGGTTAGGTTAGGTTAGGTTAGGTTAGGTTAGGTTAGGTTAGGTTAGGTTAGGTTAGGTTAGGTTAGGTTAGGTTAGGTTAGGTTAGGTTAGGTTAGGTTAGGTTAGGTTAGGTTAGGTTAGGTTAGGTTAGGTTAGGTTAGGTTAGGTTAGGTTAGGTTAGGTTAGGTTAGGTTAGGTTAGGTTAGGTTAGGTTAGGTTAGGTTAGGTTAGGTTAGGTTAGGTTAGGTTAGGTTAGGTTAGGTTAGGTTAGGTTAGGTTAGGTTAGGTTAGGTTAGGTTAGGTTAGGTTAGGTTAGGTTAGGTTAGGTTAGGTTAGGTTAGGTTAGGTTAGGTTAGGTTAGGTTAGGTTAGGTTAGGTTAGGTTAGGTTAGGTTAGGTTAGGTTAGGTTAGGTTAGGTTAGGTTAGGTTAGGTTAGGTTAGGTTAGGTTAGGTTAGGTTAGGTTAGGTTAGGTTAGGTTAGGTTAGGTTAGGTTAGGTTAGGTTAGGTTAGGTTAGGTTAGGTTAGGTTAGGTTAGGTTAGGTTAGGTTAGGTTAGGTTAGGTTAGGTTAGGTTAGGTTAGGTTAGGTTAGGTTAGGTTAGGTTAGGTTAGGTTAGGTTAGGTTAGGTTAGGTTAGGTTAGGTTAGGTTAGGTTAGGTTAGGTTAGGTTAGGTTAGGTTAGGTTAGGTTAGGTTAGGTTAGGTTAGGTTAGGTTAGGTTAGGTTAGGTTAGGTTAGGTTAGGTTAGGTTAGGTTAGGTTAGGTTAGGTTAGGTTAGGTTAGGTTAGGTTAGGTTAGGTTAGGTTAGGTTAGGTTAGGTTAGGTTAGGTTAGGTTAGGTTAGGTTAGGTTAGGTTAGGTTAGGTTAGGTTAGGTTAGGTTAGGTTAGGTTAGGTTAGGTTAGGTTAGGTTAGGTTAGGTTAGGTTAGGTTAGGTTAGGTTAGGTTAGGTTAGGTTAGGTTAGGTTAGGTTAGGTTAGGTTAGGTTAGGTTAGGTTAGGTTAGGTTAGGTTAGGTTAGGTTAGGTTAGGTTAGGTTAGGTTAGGTTAGGTTAGGTTAGGTTAGGTTAGGTTAGGTTAGGTTAGGTTAGGTTAGGTTAGGTTAGGTTAGGTTAGGTTAGGTTAGGTTAGGTTAGGTTAGGTTAGGTTAGGTTAGGTTAGGTTAGGTTAGGTTAGGTTAGGTTAGGTTAGGTTAGGTTAGGTTAGGTTAGGTTAGGTTAGGTTAGGTTAGGTTAGGTTAGGTTAGGTTAGGTTAGGTTAGGTTAGGTTAGGTTAGGTTAGGTTAGGTTAGGTTAGGTTAGGTTAGGTTAGGTTAGGTTAGGTTAGGTTAGGTTAGGTTAGGTTAGGTTAGGTTAGGTTAGGTTAGGTTAGGTTAGGTTAGGTTAGGTTAGGTTAGGTTAGGTTAGGTTAGGTTAGGTTAGGTTAGGTTAGGTTAGGTTAGGTTAGGTTAGGTTAGGTTAGGTTAGGTTAGGTTAGGTTAGGTTAGGTTAGGTTAGGTTAGGTTAGGTTAGGTTAGGTTAGGTTAGGTTAGGTTAGGTTAGGTTAGGTTAGGTTAGGCTCCTAAACTCCGCCTAACGCTCGTGCTCGTCGTCTTGCTGGTGTGGGCAACGGGAGTCGGGCTCATCTTTGTCTTTTCTTTTGGGTCTCGTGGGACTTCCTCTTCAGGTTTTCGTTTTACAGGGGTTGGTTAGGTTAGGTTAGGTTAGGTTAGGTTAGGTTAGGTTAGGTTAGGTTAGGTTAGGTTAGGTTAGGTTAGGTTAGGTTAGGTTAGGTTAGGTTAGGTTAGGTTAGGTTAGGTTAGGTTAGGTTAGGTTAGGTTAGGTTAGGTTAGGTTAGGTTAGGTTAGGTTAGGTTAGGTTAGGTTAGGTTAGGTTAGGTTAGGTTAGGTTAGGTTAGGTTAGGTTAGGTTAGGTTAGGTTAGGTTAGGTTAGGTTAGGTTAGGTTAGGTTAGGTTAGGTTAGGTTAGGTTAGGTTAGGTTAGGTTAGGTTAGGTTAGGTTAGGTTAGGTTAGGTTAGGTTAGGTTAGGTTAGGTTAGGTTAGGTTAGGTTAGGTTAGGTTAGGTTAGGTTAGGTTAGGTTAGGTTAGGTTAGGTTAGGTTAGGTTAGGTTAGGTTAGGTTAGGTTAGGTTAGGTTAGGTTAGGTTAGGTTAGGTTAGGTTAGGTTAGGTTAGGTTAGGTTAGGTTAGGTTAGGTTAGGTTAGGTTAGGTTAGGTTAGGTTAGGTTAGGTTAGGTTAGGTTAGGTTAGGTTAGGTTAGGTTAGGTTAGGTTAGGTTAGGTTAGGTTAGGTTAGGTTAGGTTAGGTTAGGTTAGGTTAGGTTAGGTTAGGTTAGGTTAGGTTAGGTTAGGTTAGGTTAGGTTAGGTTAGGTTAGGTTAGGTTAGGTTGGAGGTCCGACCCGGTGTATTAACTGCCTTAGCGATCAGCCTATGTGAGCTACAGCGAAGTTCAATACATCGAAAGTTGCGGATTAACGAGGCGCACACGGCTGTGAAAACGCTGTGGCGCTGAGTTGTTTGCGGACCGAGATATTTCAAAGGGGAGAAAAAAGTTACAACTTAGGATTTTTCGATTGAAAAACGGTTTGTTTACCTTTTTCAATCGAAAAAAAGTCAGCTTTGCGGTTATCGTTCGACACTCCGTTTTAGGTTAGGACATAGCTGCAATAGTTAAATTTCGTGTAGGCTAGGTCCGGTTGCTTTTCTCCTTAGGGTTTTGAAGTAATCGGATTTTTAGTAAATTTAGGTAAAATTTTGGAAAAAATTTTTGCAAAAAAAGTCGGGAAAGTTCAGGAGTGAATACCAGGGGTCTGGTTTTCCCCTACGGTCTCAGTAGGGGTGCCAGGGGATAGGGGACTTCAGCCCCTATAAGGTGACGTTTTTGGTTTTCGGCTCCGTTAAGGGGAAGTCAGCCAAAAAAATTTTTCAAAAAGTGTCCTGAAGAATCTTGTTGCTATTTTGGTTTTTCAGGCGCTTTTTGAAATTTGTATGGGATTTCTCTGAGCCGACTCCCCCTTGACCGTTTTCTAACAAAACTCTGTTTTGGGTGATAACTTCGGCTGGGGTGGTCGGATTTGGTCTAAATTTGACAGAGACGTTGGCGGGGCCACAATGGCCACGTCTGAAGAAGGGGAAAGTTCCCACCGCAAGTGGGACGAGAGAACTTTGGCTTCTTCTTCCTCAGAATCCGAGGAAGAATTCTCAGAGGCCATGGAAGTGACTTCTCAGCCTAAGAAGAGGGGTCATGTAGACCAGGCGGATGACGCAAGGCCTGATAATGGGCCGAAGGTTGGAACAGCCCGGAGGGGCAAGCCCAAAGGGGCTTACGCGGGGATGGCATCGGCAAGAGGTAGGCTCCGAAGTCCGGAGACTTACATCAGCCCCGACACAGATGTCGCCGCCGGCCCCTCCTCGTATAGGAAGGACTTCCCGGAGCTCCGCTCCAAGGGAACAAAGGGGAGTGGGAGAAATACCTCCCCAATTGGAAAGAAGTTGGCGCACCCGTCTGAGGTCCTCCTCCCATCCGACCCGGTGGAGGCCACCAAACAGGCGGCATGCGAAATAATGGAGGGAGCCCGCAAGTCGGGCAACTTGAAGGGTGAGGTGTGGGGCACCATGAACCGGGCCTGCCGCACCATACTTAATGCCATGGAGGAACTTGACGCCTCCAGGTCAGAGAACGAGGAGATCCGCATCCTAAAGGCGGACAACAAGAGGATGCGGGAGCAACTCGCTCTCTGCACAGCGGAACTCAAGGCCCTGAGAATTGCCTTCTCAGAGCGCCAGGCCCCGGCCCCGCAGCCGGTGCGTGAGACCCCGGCCCCTAGGGCCCCCCCGCCGACACAATCCGCCGCTGCGGAGTTGGCGGAGCTGCTGGACAGCATGAAGCGCGACTTGACGGTCTCCCTCGGTAACATGCTTAACGCTAGAATCGAGGAGATTTCCAGTCGCCTTCCTCCAGCACCGATAATCCGCCCCCCGCTAGCGGCGGATAAAAGGAAGGAGGCCCCATCAGCCTCAACGAGAGAAGTGGCCTTCGAGTCTGAGAGCAGGGCCAGACTTGGGGATGGCAGGCAGAAAAGGGTCGCCAAAAAAGCGGCCCCGGTGGCCCTGGAAACCGCCCCGGCAGCCAAGACTGCCCCGGCAGCCAAGCCTGCCCCAGCAGCCAGGCCTGCCTCGGCGGGCAAGCCTGCCCCAGTGGTGGCGACTGCACCTGCGCCCCCGGGCGAGGCATGGACCACTCAGGAAGCAGGAAAAAAGAAGAGGAAGGGGAAGGGAAAGGCTACGGCCACTCCCCCACCCCCCCCGCTGCCCAAGAAGAAAGCGGCACCAAAGAAGAAGGGTCTGATAGTCCCCAAGACGGCAGCGGTGGTAATAACCATGCGGAAGGACATTACCACCGACACCACGCTGCAGGCTGTCATGACCAAGGCCATTAATGGCATAAGCTTGGAGGAGATAGGCCTGCAGCATGTCAGGGTCAGGAACTCGGTGACGGGGGGCCGAGTCATCGAGGTCCCTGGAGCAGAGAGCGGAAGGGCGGCGGACAACCTTGCAGAAAAACTGCAGGGTCTTGTGGGCGACGTGGCCCATGTGAGCCGCCCGGAAAAAATGGCCGCTATCGAGGTCGCAGGCCTAGATGAGTCGGCGACAAGGGAGACCCTGGCGGCTGCCGTCGCCAAGGCGGGGGGATGCGCAGAGGCGCAAGTTAAGGTAGGGGGCATTCGCCCTACATACTATAATGGTAGTGGGGTGGCCCTCGTGCAATGCCCGGTGGGTATAGCAAAAGACCTCCTCAAGCGCGGTCAGATCCTGGTAGGCTGGTCGTCTGCCAGGATTAATTCCGTCGGACCAGCACCCATGCGGTGCTACAAATGCATGGGTGTCGGCCACACGCGCGAGTTGTGCCCCTCAAAGGTGGACCGGGGACAGATGTGTTACCGGTGCGGCGCAGAGGGGCACAAAGCAGCCGAATGCTGGGAGGAAAAAGTACGGTGCGCAGTATGCCACCATGCAGGCCTCCCAGCCAACCACGTAATGAGGGGACCGAAATGCTCCCCACCGGAGACAAGGGGAAGAGAGGTGAGGCCGAGACCCACCCGCCCCATCCGGCCCCCTCCAGCCGAAACAGCCGCCAGCCGGCAACAGGAGGACAACAATATGGACGTCTAGATGTCAGCACACCGACATCTAGACGTCCTGCAGATAAACGCCAACCACTCCGCCAGAGCTCAGGATCTGCTCATGCAGGCCATGGCGGAGTGGAAAATTGGCGTTACGGTGGTAACGGAGCCCTACTTCATCCCCCCTCAATCTAATTGGGCAGGGGACACCGACGGAGTAGTGGCGATAGTGGTGCCGGCGATGGGGGACCTCCCCCCCATATCAAGGATCGAGGGTGGCCCAGGATTCGTGGCGGCCAAATGGGGGAACGACACGGTGCTGGTGGCCGCGTACTTCTCCCCCAATAGGCCGCTGCGGGAGTTCGACACGTTCCTGGGAATATTAGGGGGGGTGGTCCGGAGAGCGGCCCCGAGGCAGGTTATGGTCCTGGGGGACCTCAACGCCAAAAGTTCGGCATGGGGTTCCCCCATTACGGACCATAGGGGTACGGCTCTGGAGGATTGGGTTGCGGCAACGGGACTCGTGGTCCTAAACCAGGGCACCACGAATACCTGCGTGCGGCGGCAGGGGGGGTCAATCGTGGACGTCACGTTTGCGACCCCTGCCATAGCCGCACGCGTCACGAATTGGCGTGTCCTGGAGGATGTTGAGACCCTCTCAGACCACCTGTACATCAGGATGAGGGTCTCCAAGACGGGGGCTCCACCGGCGCCCATCACGGGCAGTACCCGGAGGGGGCGGAAGTTCCCGAAGTGGTCCCTGGTCAAGTTGGACAGGGACATGGCGAACGAGGCGGCCATGGTGGAGAAGGAGTGGTGTGCTGCCCCACCCGTCACTCTCGGAGTTGAAGAAAGGGCGGCACAGTTCCGCGTCGCACTACAGAATGTGTGCGACGCGGCCATGCCTCGGGTTGGTCGCCGTTTCGCCCGTAAGAGCGTATACTGGTGGTCCGAAGAAATTGCGGCCCTGCGGACCACCAGTAATAGTGCCCGCCGCGCCTTCCAACACTGTAGGCGCAGGCGGCACACTGAAGAAGAGGAAGAAGGGTTCCACAGGGCCCTCAAAGAGGCGAAGAAGGCCCTCCAGGTGGCGATTTCCAAGGCCAAGGACGAAGCTCACGAGTCGTTCTTGGCCACCCTGGACAGGGACCCATGGGGGCGGCCATACAAGATGGTGCGTAACAAAATGCGCACCGCCCCCCCCATGGACTCCCTAGAGCCCGAACTTCTCCAGAGAGTAGTCGAGGGGCTATTTCCGCCAGCCCCCTTGATCTCTCCCCCGTCGATGGTCGACCCCATAAGGGAACCGGAGGCCGAGCTCGTCGTTCAACCAATAGGTGACGACGAGTTCAATCGAGTGATACACCGACTCCGGGGCTGCAAAAAAGCCCCGGGCCCGGACGGCGTTCCCGGTCGCGTCCTCGCAGTCGCCCTGAAACACCTAGGGGACCGACTCAGGCATGTCATGGATGACTGTCTGACAGAGGGAAAGTTCCCTAGGGTATGGAAGGAGGGGCGACTATGCCTCCTCCGTAAAGAGGGTCGACCGGCGGATTGCCCTTCCGCCTATCGCCCCATAGTGCTGCTGGATGAGGCCGGGAAAGCGTTTGAACGCATCCTGGCCTCCCGGATCCTGCGGCACATGGAGACCGCGGGCCCGAACGTCTCTGACAGACAATTCGGGTTCCGGGAAGGACGGTCCACGCTCGACGCGCTGAAGACAATGAGGGACTTCTGTGAGTACGCGTCGAGCAGGGGGGAGGGTGTCATCGCGGTGTCACTAGACATCGCAAACGCGTTTGGCACCCTCCCCTACGGGGTGATCAGGGAGGCACTTCGATACCATGAAGTGCCTCTCTACCTGAGGCGGATTGTTGAGCACTACCTAACCGAGAGGGTAGTGCTCTGGGAAAAGAAGGACGGGCAACGGGGGGAGAGAGTGATGGCCTGTGGCGTGCCTCAGGGTTCCGTGCTCGGTCCACTTCTATGGAACCTGGGGTACGACTGGGTAATCCGGGGGGAGTTGCTTCCGCGCACGCTTGTCGTCTGCTATGCGGACGACACAATGGTGGCTGTGCGCGGGAGCGACAAGCGGGAGACCTCCCGAAGGGCGGAAGTGGCGGCCGAGCTGACGATTGAACGGATCGCCAGGCTCGGCCTAAAGGTGAGCCTCCCGAAGACTGAGGCTATAGTTTTCGGGGGGCGCGGGTGGAATTTGCCCGCGAGTGCGACGCTCACCCTCGAGGGTGAAGCGGTCCAAATAAAGCCCCACATTAAATATCTGGGGCTAATACTGGACCGCAAGTGGGATTTCGGGGAGCATTTCTCGAGACTAGCTCCCCGAATCGTGGGCGCCGCATCGGCGCTGGGCAAACTTCTGCCCAATGTAGGAGGGCCGGGTTCCTTGTGCCGGCGGCTATATGCCGGTGTGACAAGGAGCATGGCCCTCTATGGGGCACCAATATGGGCGGACAAGCTGTCCGCTCGAAATAGGGCCCTGCTGCGGAGGCCACAACGGGTTGTGGCCATCAGAATTGTTAGAGCTTATGTAACGGTGGCCCACGCGGCCGCCTGCCTTCTCGCGTGCACCCCCCCGTGGGAGCTAGACGCAGAGGTGCACGCAGAGACCTACCAACGTAGGTCCAGGGTCCGGACAACAGGCGAACGCCCGGCCCCGGAGGAGGTGGCAGCCGCCCGTCGCGCGACAGAGCGCCGACTGCGGGACCGGTGGAAGGCCCAACTGGAGGTCGCCCCTTATGGTGTCCGTACCATAGAGGCGATCCTCCCAACGGCCGACCTTTGGCTGAAGAGGGCAGTCGGCGCGACGTCGTACCGGCTCGTGCAGGTAATGACTGGGCATGGGTGCTTCGGTCACTACCTGCACAAAATAGGTAGAGAGCCAGCCCCGCTGTGCCACGAGTGCGGAAGTCCCGACGACACCGCTCAGCACACCCTTGAGGTGTGCAGTCGTTGGGACGCGGAGCGCGGCCAAATGGCACGCATTATTCAGCGGGTGGACCTCTCGCTCCAAAGCATTGTCGAAGCGATGCTGAGCGACGAGAGGTCCTGGGAGGCGGTGGTCTCCTTCTGCGAAACAGTCATGTCGCAAAAGGAGACCGCGGAGCGGGAGCGCGAGGAAGATCCTCTCGCGCATCCCCTCCGGCGTAGACGGCTTGGGGCGAGAAGGCGGCGTTTTGCCGCCAGACTCAACCCATAGTGGCTGCAGGTAGACGATGGGAGTCCTCTGCCTGCGGTGATTAGCCACTGAGCGGTCTGGGAGATGGTCAAGCGTGCACGACCATCCCCCCTACGGCGCGGGAAGCCCCGGCAACGGCTGGGGCGCCACCGGTAGACATCGTGGACTATGCTTTTGCGGGTTCCACGGTGTCCAACAAAACCGGAGAGAGGGCACGTCCGGGTGCTTTTAGTGGGTATGCCGCCCTTATTGGCGGAGAGTCCCACATAACCCTCCGACACTCCCATGTTCGGAGGGTATGCATAAAGCATTTTACACCTGGTCAAAAAAAAAAAAAAAAAAAAAAAAAAAAAAAAAAAAAAAAGGTTAGGTTAGGTTAGGTTAGGTTAGGTTAGGTTAGGTTAGGTTAGGTTAGGTTAGGTTAGGTTAGGTTAGGTTAGGTTAGGTTAGGTTAGGTTAGGTTAGGTTAGGTTAGGTTAGGTTAGGTTAGGTTAGGTTAGGTTAGGTTAGGTTAGGTTAGGTTAGGTTAGGTTAGGTTAGGTTAGGTTAGGTTAGGTTAGGTTAGGTTAGGTTAGGTTAGGTTAGGTTAGGTTAGGTTAGGTTAGGTTAGGTTAGGTTAGGTTAGGTTAGGTTAGGTTAGGTTAGGTTAGGTTAGGTTAGGTTAGGTTAGGTTAGGTTAGGTTAGGTTAGGTTAGGTTAGGTTAGGTTAGGTTAGGTTAGGTTAGGTTAGGTTAGGTTAGGTTAGGTTAGGTTAGGTTAGGTTAGGTTAGGTTAGGTTAGGTTAGGTTAGGTTAGGTTAGGTTAGGTTAGGTTAGGTTAGGTTAGGTTAGGTTAGGTTAGGTTAGGTTAGGTTAGGTTAGGTTAGGTTAGGTTAGGTTAGGTTAGGTTAGGTTAGGTTAGGTTAGGTTAGGTTAGGTTAGGTTAGGTTAGGTTAGGTTAGGTTAGGTTAGGTTAGGTTAGGTTAGGTTAGGTTAGGTTAGGTTAGGTTAGGTTAGGTTAGGTTAGGTTAGGTTAGGTTAGGTTAGGTTAGGTTAGGTTAGGTTAGGTTAGGTTAGGTTAGGTTAGGTTAGGTTAGGTTAGGTTAGGTTAGGTTAGGTTAGGTTAGGTTAGGTTAGGTTAGGTTAGGTTAGGTTAGGTTAGGTTAGGTTAGGTTAGGTTAGGTTAGGTTAGGTTAGGTTAGGTTAGGTTAGGTTAGGTTAGGTTAGGTTAGGTTAGGTTAGGTTAGGTTAGGTTAGGTTAGGTTAGGTTAGGTTAGGTTAGGTTAGGTTAGGTTAGGTTAGGTTAGGTTAGGTTAGGTTAGGTTAGGTTAGGTTAGGTTAGGTTAGGTTAGGTTAGGTTAGGTTAGGTTAGGTTAGGTTAGGTTAGGTTAGGTTAGGTTAGGTTAGGTTAGGTTAGGTTAGGTTAGGTTAGGTTAGGTTAGGTTAGGTTAGGTTAGGTTAGGTTAGGTTAGGTTAGGTTAGGTTAGGTTAGGTTAGGTTAGGTTAGGTTAGGTTAGGTTAGGTTAGGTTAGGTTAGGTTAGGTTAGGTTAGGTTAGGTTAGGTTAGGTTAGGTTAGGTTAGGTTAGGTTAGGTTAGGTTAGGTTAGGTTAGGTTAGGTTAGGTTAGGTTAGGTTAGGTTAGGTTAGGTTAGGTTAGGTTAGGTTAGGTTAGGTTAGGTTAGGTTAGGTTAGGTTAGGTTAGGTTAGGTTAGGTTAGGTTAGGTTAGGTTAGGTTAGGTTAGGTTAGGTTAGGTTAGGTTAGGTTAGGTTAGGTTAGGTTAGGTTAGGTTAGGTTAGGTTAGGTTAGGTTAGGTTAGGTTAGGTTAGGTTAGGTTAGGTTAGGTTAGGTTAGGTTAGGTTAGGTTAGGTTAGGTTAGGTTAGGTTAGGTTAGGTTAGGTTAGGTTAGGTTAGGTTAGGTTAGGTTAGGTTAGGTTAGGTTAGGTTAGGTTAGGTTAGGTTAGGTTAGGTTAGGTTAGGTTAGGTTAGGTTAGGTTAGGTTAGGTTAGGTTAGGTTAGGTTAGGTTAGGTTAGGTTAGGTTAGGTTAGGTTAGGTTAGGTTAGGTTAGGTTAGGTTAGGTTAGGTTAGGTTAGGTTAGGTTAGGTTAGGTTAGGTTAGGTTAGGTTAGGTTAGGTTAGGTTAGGTTAGGTTAGGTTAGGTTAGGTTAGGTTAGGTTAGGTTAGGTTAGGTTAGGTTAGGTTAGGTTGACGAGTTTTGGAGGTCCGACCCGGTGTATTAACTGCCTTAGCGATCAGCCTATGTGAGCTACAGCGAAGTTCAATACATCGAAAGTTGCGGATTAACGAGGCGCACACGGCTGTGAAAACGCTGTGGCGCTGAGTTTTTTGCGGACCGAGATATTTCGAAGGGGAGAAAAAACTTACAACTCACGATTTTTCGGTTGAAAAACGGTTTGTTTACCTTTTTCAATCGAAAAAAAGTCGGGTTTGCGGCTATCGTTTTTAGCACTTTTTTAGGTTAGGTTATAGCGGCATTCATTAAATTTCGTGTAGGCTAGGTCCGGTTGCTTTTCTCCTTAGGGTTTTGAAGTAATCGGATTTTTAGTAATTTTAGGTAAAATTTTAGAAAAAATTTTTGCCAAAAAAGTCGGGAAAGTTCGTGGGTGAATACCAGGGGTCTGGTTTACCCCTACGGTCCCAGTAGGGGTGCCAGGGGATAGGGGAGTTCAGCCCCTATTAGTTGTCGTTTTTGGTTTTTGGCTACGTTAACAGGAAGTAAGCCAAAAAAATTTTTCAAAAAGTGTCCTGAGGGATCGGATTGCTATTCGGTTTTTTAGGCGCTTTTTGAAAGTTGTATGGGATTTCTCCGAGGCGACTCCACCTTGACCGTTTTTTAGCCAAACTCTGATTTGGGGGATAACTTCGGCTGGGGGGGTCGGATTTGGACCAACTTTGGTAGAGACGTTGGCGGGGCCAAATGGCCACGTCTGAAGAGGGGGAAAGTTCCCACCGCAAGTGGGACGAAGGAATTTTGGACTCTTCTTCCACGGAATCCGAGGAAGAATTCACAGAGGCCATGGAGGTGACGTCTCAGCCCCAGAAGAGGGGGCATGTAGACCAGGCGGATGACGCAAGGCCTGATAATGGGCCTAAGGTTGGATCAGCCCGGAGGGGCAAGCCCAAAGGGTCCTACGCGGGGATGGCGTCGGCAAGGGTTAGGCTCCGAAGTTCGGAGACTTACCTTAGCTCCGACACAGACGTCGCCGCCGGCCCCTCCTCGTATAGGAAGGAACTCCCGGAGCTCCGCTCCAAGGGAACAGTGGGGAGTGGGGGAACTATCTCCCCACCAGGAAAGATTTTGACGCCGTCTGAGGTTCTCCTCTCTGACCCGGTGGAGGCCACCAAACAAGCGGCAGTCGAAATAATGGAGGGGGCCCGCAAGTCGGGCAACTTGAAGGGTGAGGTGTGGGGCACCATGAACCGGGCCTGCCGCACCATATTAAGGGCTATGGAGGAAGTCAACGCTTCCAGGTCCGAGAGCGAGGAGATCCGCATCCTAAAGGCGGACAACAAGAGGATGCGGGAGCAACTCGCTCTCTGCACAGCGGAACTCAAGGCCCTGAGAATTGCCTTCTCAGAGCGCCAGGCCCCGGCTCCGCAGCCGGCGCGTGAGATCCCGGCCCCTAGGGCCCCCCCGCCGACACAATCCGCCGCTGCGGAATTGGCGGAGCTGCTGGACAGCATGAAGCGCGACTTGACGGTCTCCCTCGGTAACATGCTTAACGCTAGAATCGAGGAGATTTCCAGTCGCCTTCCCCCAGCACCAATAATCCGCCCCCCGCTAGCGGCGGATAAAAGGAAGGAGGCCCCATCAGCCTCAATGAGAGGAGTGGCCGTCGAGCCTGAGAGTAGGGCCAGACTTGGGGATGGCAGGCCGAAAAGGGCCGCCAAAAAAGCGGCCCCGGTGGCCCCGGAAACCGCCGCCCCGGCAACCAAGACTGCCCCGGCAGCCAAGCCTGCCCCAGCAGCCAGGCCTGTCCCGGCAAGCAAGCCTGTCCCAGCAGTGGAGACTGCACCTGCGCCCCTGGGTGAGGCATGGATCACCCAGGAAGCAGGGAGAAAGAAGAGGAAGGGAAAGGGAAAGGCTACGGCCACTCCCCCACCCCCCCCGCCGCCCAAGAAGAAAGCGGCACCAAAGCAGAAGGGTCTGGTAGTCCCCAAGACGGCAGCGGTGGTAATCACGATGAGGAAAGACGTTATCACCGACACCACGCTGCAGGCTGTCATGACCAAGGCCATTACCGGCATAAGCTTGGAGGAGATAGGCCTGCAGCATGTCAGGGTCAGGAACTCGGTGACGGGGGGCCGAGTCATCGAGGTCCCTGGAGCAGAGAGCGGAAGGGCGGCGGACAGCCTTGCAGAAAAGCTGCAGGGTCTTGTGGGCGACGTGGCCCATGTGAGCCGCCCGGAAAAAATGGCCGCTATCGAGGTCGCAGGCCTAGATGAGTCGGCGACAAAGGAGACCCTGGCGGCTGCCGTCGCCAAGGCGGGGGGATGCGCCGAGGCGCAAGTTAAGGTAGGGGGCATTCGCCCTACATACTATAACGGTAGTGGGGTGGCCCTTGTGCAATGTCCGGTGGGAATTGCAAAAGCCCTCCTCAAGCGCGGTCAGATCCTGGTAGGCTGGTCGTCTGCCAGGATTAATTCCGTCGGACCAGCACCCATGCGGTGCTACAAATGCATGGGTGTCGGCCACACGCGCGAGTTGTGCCCTTCAAAGGTGGACCGGGGCCAGATGTGCTACCGGTGCGGCGCAGAGGGGCACAAAGCAGTCGAATGCTGGGAGGAAAAAGTACGGTGCGCAGTATGCCACCATGCAGGCCTCCCAGCCAATCACGTAATGAGGGGACCGAAATGCTCCCCACCGGAGACAAGGGGAAGAGAGGTGAGGCCGAGACCCACCCGCCCCATCCGGCCCCCTCCAGCCGAAACAGCCGCCAGCCGGCAACAAGCGGACAACAATATGGACGTCTAGATGTCAGCACACCAACATCTAGACGTCCTGCAGATAAACGCCAACCACTCCGCCAGAGCTCAGGATCTGCTCATGCAGGCCATGGCGGAGTGGAAAATTGGCGTTACGGTGGTAACGGAGCCCTACTTCATCCCCCCCCAATCTAATTGGGCAGGGGACACCGACGGAGTAGTGGCGATAGTGGTGCCGGCGATGGGAGACCTCCCCCCCATATCAAGGATCGAGGGTGGCCCAGGATTCGTGGCGGCCAAATGGGGGAACGACACGGTGCTGGTGGCCGCGTACTTCTCCCCCAATAGGCCGCTGCGGGAGTTCGACACGTTTCTGGGGATATTAGGGGGGGTGGTCCGGAGGGCTGCCCCGAGGCAGGTTATGGTCCTGGGGGACCTCAACGCCAAAAGTTCGGCATGGGGTTCCCCCATTACGGACCATAGGGGTACGGCTCTGGAGGATTGGGTTGCGGCAACGGGACTCGTGGTCCTAAACCAGGGCACCACGAATACCTGCGTGCGGCGGCAGGGGGGGTCAATCGTGGACGTCACGTTCGCGACCCCTAACATAGCCGCACGCGTCACGAATTGGCGTGTCCTGGAGGATGTTGAGACCCTCTCAGACCACCTGTACATCAGGATGGTGGTCTCCAAGGCGGGGGCTCCACCGGCGCCCATCACGGGCAGTGCCAGGAGGGGGCGGAAGTTCCCGAAGTGGTCCCTGGTCAAGCTGGACAGGGACATGGCGAACGAGGCGGCCATGGTGGAGAAGGAGTGGTGTGCTGCCCCACCCGTCACTCTCGGAGTTGAAGAAAGGGCGGCGCAGTTCCGCGTCGCACTACAGAATGTGTGCGACGCGGCCATGCCTCGGGTTGGTCGCCGTTTCGCCCGTAAGAGCGTATACTGGTGGTCCGAAGAAATTGCGGCCCTGCGGACCACCAGTAATAGTGCCCGCCGCGCCTTCCAACACTGTAGGCGCAGGCGGCACACTGAAGAAGAGGAAGAAGGGTTCCACAGGGCCCTCAAAGAGGCGAAGAAGGCCCTCCAGGTGGCGATTGCCAAGGCCAAGGACGAAGCTCACGAGTCGTTCTTGGCCACCCTGGACAGGGACCCATGGGGGCGGCCATACAAGATGGTGCGTAACAAAATGCGCACCGCCCCCCCCATGGACTCCCTAGAGCCCGAACTTCTCCAGAGAGTAGTCGAGGGGCTATTTCCGCCAGCCCCCTTGATCTCTCCCCCGTCGATGGTCGACCCCATAAGGGAACCGGAGGCCGAGCTCGTCGTTCAACCAATAGGTGACGACGAGTTCAATCGAGTGATACACCGACTCCGGGGCTGCAAAAAAGCCCCGGGCCCGGACGGCGTTCCCGGTCGCGTCCTCGCAGTCGCCCTGAAACACCTAGGGGACCGACTCAGGCATGTCATGGATGACTGCCTGACAGAGGGAAAGTTCCCTAGGGTATGGAAGGAGGGGCGACTATGCCTCCTACGTAAAGAGGGTCGACCGGCGGATTGCCCTTCCGCCTATCGCCCCATAGTGCTGCTGGATGAGGCCGGGAAAGCGTTTGAACGCATCCTGGCCTCCCGGATCTTGCGGCACATGGAGACCGCCGGCCCGAACGTCTCTGACAGACAATTCGGGTTCCGGGAAGGACGGTCCACGCTCGACGCGCTGAAGTCACTGAGGGACTTTTGTGAGTACGCGTCGAGCAGGGGTGAGGGTGTCATTGCGGTGTCACTAGACATCGCAAACGCGTTTGGCACACTCCCCTACGGGGTGATCAGTGAGGCACTTCGATATCATGAAGTGCCTCTCTACCTGAGGCGGATTGTTGAGCACTACCTAACCGAGAGGGTAGTGCTCTGGGAAAAGAAGGACGGGCAACGGGGGGAGAGAGTGATGGCCTGCGGCGTGCCCCAGGGTTCCGTGCTCGGTCCACTTCTATGGAACCTGGGGTACGACTGGGTGATCCGGGGGGAGCTGCTTCCGCGCACACTTGTCGTCTGCTACGCGGACGACACAATGGTGGCAGTGCGCGGGAGCGACAAGCGGGAGACCTCCCGGAGGGCGGAAGTGGCGGCCGAGCTGACGATTGGACGGATCGCCAGGCTCGGCCTAAAGGTGAGCCTCCCGAAGACTGAGGCTATAGTTTTCGGGGGGCGTGGGTGGAATCTGCCCGCGAGTGCGACGCTCACCCTCGAGGGTGAAGCGGTCCAAATAAAGCCCCACATTAAATATCTGGGGCTAATACTGGACCGCAAGTGGGATTTCGGGGAGCATTTCTCGAGACTAGCTCCCCGAATCGTGGGCGCCGCATCGGCGCTGGGCAAACTTCTGCCCAATGTAGGAGGGCCGGGTTCCTTGTGCCGGCGGCTATACGCCGGCGTGACAAGGAGCATGGCCCTCTATGGGGCCCCGATATGGGCGGACAAGCTGTCTGCTCGAAATAGGGCCCTGCTGCGGAGGCCACAACGGGTCGTGGCCATCAGAATCGTAAGAGCCTATGTGACGGTGGCCCACGCGGCCGCCTGCCTTCTCGCGTGCACCCCCCCGTGGGAGCTAGACGCAGAGGTGCACGCAGAGACCTACCAACGTAGGTCCAGGGTCCAGACAACAGGTGAACGCCCGGCCCCTGAGGAGTTGGCAGCCGCCCGTCGCGCGACGGAGCGCCGATTGCGGGACCGGTGGAAGGCCCAACTGGAGGTCGCCCCTTATGGTGTCCGTACTATAGAGGCGATCCTCCCAACAGCCGACCTTTGGCTGAAGAGGGCAGTCGGTGCGACGACGTACCGGCTAGTGCAGGTAATGACCGGGCATGGGTGCTTCGGCCACTACCTGCACAAAATAGGAAGAGAGCCGGCCCCGCTGTGCCATGAGTGCGGAAGTCCCGACGACACCGCCCAGCACACCCTCGAGGTGTGCAGTCGTTGGGACGCGGAGCGCGGCCAAATGGCACGCATTATTCAGCGGGTGGACCTCTCGCTCCAAAGCATCGTCGAAGCAATGCTGAGCGACGAGAGGTCCTGGGAGGCGGTGGTCTCCTTCTGCGAAACAGTCATTTCGCAAAAGGAGATCGCGGAGCGGGAGCGCGAGGAAGATCCTCTCGCGCATCCCCTCCGGCGTAGACGGCTTGGGGTGAGAAGGCGGCGTTTTGCCGCCAGACTCAACCAATAGTGGCTGCAGGTGGATGATGGGAGTCCTCTGCCTGCGGTGATTAGCCACTGAGCGGTCTGGGAGAGGGTCAAGCGTGCTCGACCATCTCCCCTACGGCGCGGGAAGCCCCGGCAACGGCTGGGGCGCCACCGGTAGACATCGTGGACTATGCTATTGCGGGTTCCACGGTGTCCAACAAAACCGGAGAGAGGGCACGTCCGGGTGCTTTTAGTGGGTATGCCGCCCTTATTGGCGGAGAGTCCCACATAACCCTCCGACACTCCCATGTTCGGAGGGTATGCATAAAGCATTTTACACCTGGTCAAAAAAAAAAAAAAAAAAAAAAAAGGTTAGGTTAGGTTAGGTTAGGTTAGGTTAGGTTAGGTTAGGTTAGGTTAGGTTAGGTTAGGTTAGGTTAGGTTAGGTTAGGTTAGGTTAGGTTAGGTTAGGTTAGGTTAGGTTAGGTTAGGTTAGGTTAGGTTAGGTTAGGTTAGGTTAGGTTAGGTTAGGTTAGGTTAGGTTAGGTTAGGTTAGGTTAGGTTAGGTTAGGTTAGGTTAGGTTAGGTTAGGTTAGGTTAGGTTAGGTTAGGTTAGGTTAGGTTAGGTTAGGTTAGGTTAGGTTAGGTTAGGTTAGGTTAGGTTAGGTTAGGTTAGGTTAGGTTAGGTTAGGTTAGGTTAGGTTAGGTTAGGTTAGGTTAGGTTAGGTTAGGTTAGGTTAGGTTAGGTTAGGTTAGGTTAGGTTAGGTTAGGTTAGGTTAGGTTAGGTTAGGTTAGGTTAGGTTAGGTTAGGTTAGGTTAGGTTAGGTTAGGTTAGGTTAGGTTAGGTTAGGTTAGGTTAGGTTAGGTTAGGTTAGGTTAGGTTAGGTTAGGTTAGGTTAGGTTAGGTTAGGTTAGGTTAGGTTAGGTTAGGTTAGGTTAGGTTAGGTTAGGTTAGGTTAGGTTAGGTTAGGTTAGGTTAGGTTAGGTTAGGTTAGGTTAGGTTAGGTTAGGTTAGGTTAGGTTAGGTTAGGTTAGGTTAGGTTAGGTTAGGTTAGGTTAGGTTAGGTTAGGTTAGGTTAGGTTAGGTTAGGTTAGGTTAGGTTAGGTTAGGTTAGGTTAGGTTAGGTTAGGTTAGGTTAGGTTAGGTTAGGTTAGGTTAGGTTAGGTTAGGTTAGGTTAGGTTAGGTTAGGTTAGGTTAGGTTAGGTTAGGTTAGGTTAGGTTAGGTTAGGTTAGGTTAGGTTAGGTTAGGTTAGGTTAGGTTAGGTTAGGTTAGGTTAGGTTAGGTTAGGTTAGGTTAGGTTAGGTTAGGTTAGGTTAGGTTAGGTTAGGTTAGGTTAGGTTAGGTTAGGTTAGGTTAGGTTAGGTTAGGTTAGGTTAGGTTAGGTTAGGTTAGGTTAGGTTAGGTTAGGTTAGGTTAGGTTAGGTTAGGTTAGGTTAGGTTAGGTTAGGTTAGGTTAGGTTAGGTTAGGTTAGGTTAGGTTAGGTTAGGTTAGGTTAGGTTAGGTTAGGTTAGGTTAGGTTAGGTTAGGTTAGGTTAGGTTAGGTTAGGTTAGGTTAGGTTAGGTTAGGTTAGGTTAGGTTAGGTTAGGTTAGGTTAGGTTAGGTTAGGTTAGGTTAGGTTAGGTTAGGTTAGGTTAGGTTAGGTTAGGTTAGGTTAGGTTAGGTTAGGTTAGGTTAGGTTAGGTTAGGTTAGGTTAGGTTAGGTTAGGTTAGGTTAGGTTAGGTTAGGTTAGGTTAGGTTAGGTTAGGTTAGGTTAGGTTAGGTTAGGTTAGGTTAGGTTAGGTTAGGTTAGGTTAGGTTAGGTTAGGTTAGGTTAGGTTAGGTTAGGTTAG
>CAWUPV010000012.1:52500-60027 GCA_963924445.1 Philereme transversata
ATTACTATTACTTAAGATTATTACATTTTGAAAAACTTGACAATTTAAATGAACATTACTATTAGACTAAACAACTTTAAGTTTCCAAGTTGGCATCCCTCATCTCCTGAGCCAACTTTTCGACGACCGCTGCGTTTCGGTGCTTTATGGACATTTTTAAATTATACTCTAGGATCTTTTTAGTGGACGCGGCCATTGCTCGCTTGATGAAGTACCCTATTGCGTCGTTGTCGTCATCGGTGTAGTAAGTACAGCTGGTGGTGTGCCGTGAGACTGCTACTACCGCGTGGGGAACGCTCTGATGTAGTTCAATTGTTCTAGCTTTGGTTTGAACAATAACTACTGTTTCGAACGTTAACCCCTGCGCTTCGTGGATGGTGAGCGTGCGCGAACCTGTGCCTTCACCACAGCCCTGTCCTATAAGCCTTTCCTTCTCGCCCTGGGTATGGACTAGGAAAAGCGTATTGGGGAGCGTGAGCGGTATTTGGGCACCAGTATAGGATTTCAGCTTCAACGAGTGAGCTTTTTGGGTTGAGGAGTAGATACCGGAGTAAACTTCGCGCAGGGCGTAGGCGACGTCCAAGGGGTTCCGGTGTGTGCAGAGCAACTCCTGGCTGATGTTTGCTACCAGGTTTGGGCGGCAGTACCTCAGTTCGAAGAGATTTTCTCTATCGATATAAGGTAGTTGGTTGACATCTCCGATGAGGACCAGTTCTTTGGCATCACACAGCTTGGCAGCCATGACTATGGCTCCGAAGTGGTTCATGAGAGCCTCATCAACCATTAAGCGGCTGAACTTGTTGGACTCTCTGAAGCCATTCACCAAGACTGAAGCCATGGTGCGTACCCTGGTCTTGACAAGGTCACCAACACGAGGCGCTAGCTTCTCCCGTAGGTCGCTAGCTGCGTTTGATGTTGTAGTGATGATGGCGTCCTTGTCAGCATCGAAGTGCCCTACCACCCAGGTTGTCTTTCCACACCCCGGAACTCCATTGACCCACTCAATTGTTGGTAGTGCCCAATCCTTCCAGCTGGATGCAGTGTCCTGATTTCCCGATATGGTTTTCGCCATTTCGAGAATCCTGTCATCCAGTAGGATCCTTGTGCACTTTGCGACAACAACCAAGGGGTCACCTTGCGGGGTGTTGAATTTAGGCGCTCCGCTCTCGGTTCCCTCAATGCACACCTCCACGAAACCACTGGTCGCGTTGTAAGCCGCCATATAACTACCTGACATTTTTCCCTTTATTACTTGGGAGTTGCCGTTGTTGTATATGGCTGCTTCTGCCTCCTCGAGTTTCTCCTCCAGCAGTTTCGCATTGCCCTGCTCGAAGTGTTGCAAGATGGTCTTGCACACTCCGAGTCTGACGTCTGCGGTTGCTCTGGTGATCGCGAGAAACTCTAAGAAGGCATTGTACGCGTGGTCTTGTGGAGTCACTGCATTTACTAGTCGAGGCGGAACAACCTGCCCCATGTCGGCTCTTGTTCTCTTTACCTGCGTTTGTACCGGTTTTGGTGGAACTTTGGACTTTGATGTTCCCGTCGATAACGGAGCTTTAGGTTTCGCCTTTTTGGCTGGAGCTTCTTCGAGTGCCTCTTCGTCGTCTCCCGATCTCGTTATTGGGAAGGGATTTCCAGACAGACTTTCCAGCATCGAGCTGAAGGTGCTTAGAAATCCCTTGAGATGGCCTCCGACCTTGGCTCTCTTCTTCCGCTCCTGCACACTGCTTAGATGTTGTGCAGTTCTTTCGGCGACTGCTTTCTGTTGGACACGTTCGGATCCGCTGATCGAGGATGGCGTGGGTTGTCCCCAGCTATCTGTTGCTGTTTTTGGGTCGTGTGCCTTGAGGAAATTTAGGTTTTCACCTCTGTCCTCGTACACGACCACCTCATGATGTTCTGAGGCTTTCAGACAGCATAGCCGGTCTACGACTTCTCCCTGCTCATACCCGACCGTCATCGCGTCTACACTTATTACACGGGGATCCTCCGCTCCTCCGCCCGTTTCTCCCAACATGGTGAGCATCGAACATGCCTGTTCGAAAGGGGTGTAATTACCTTCCAATGCGAGTAGAACGATCGTCTTGTTGTGCGATCGGACTAGTCGACATCGGTGGCCCGCCACTTCCGTCTCAGGTAGCGCGCTATAGACTTTGCGCCTCATGGTCGTTTTAGACGTGCTCCCATTTATGAGTGCTGCCAAGCCAGGTGAAATCGTGAAGTGACTTCTAGTCCCGGTCCGACAGAAACCTATTCCAAGCCGCTCGTTGGCGCTGTCCATGAAGAGTGCCACTCCTCGGATTCTAATCCCAGGCACTCCTCTCTCCCCGCAAGCGAGGAGTGTGCGGACAGCGACGCTTTTGGCTGTAGGTTCCTGCCGAGAGCCGACACTACTTGTGGCTTGGCTAACGGGTGTTGGTTGCGATTCAAGGGGCAGAAGATCCGTGTGCCTACTTGCCGCAGCTCTGAAGATCTTCTCGGCGAATGACAGAAAATGCAGTCTGCAATCGGGATCTGCAACGATGTTGTGCAGTTCCGATTCGACCAGGTTTCTGTCGATCCGGGCTTCTAGATCTGTTCGAGCCACTAGGAAACGGGGGCAGTCGAGTATGATGTGCCATACTGTTTCACAGATTTCCGGATCGCATTCGCATCCCGGGCTGTTTTTCAACTTGAATCTGTGAAGATACTCGGCTATCCCCCCGTGTCCTGTCAAGACTTGCACTTGTATTGGTGTAAATTTTGTAGAGCGAGTTATCCGGTACGCACTATGGACGTCTGGAAGGAACCTTCTCGTTACCGCGCCTGTACTGGAGGTTTCGTATCGATCCTGCCATTTGCGGATCGACTCTTCACGAATTTTCCTCCTAACGTAAGACAGGGGGATCCTTCCATAGTCCTGAGTGGTGTCCTCGAGTGCAGCAGCTTTCGCTAACTCATCTGCTCTCTCGTTACCGACGGTGCCCACGTGAGCCCTAAGCCAGAACATCCGGATCTCTCGTCCTCCTTCTTGGATCCTGACGATGTTCTCCTTTATGCTTCTCGCCAGAGGGTGGTTCAAGCTGGGATTCCGCAGCAGGTCGAGTGACGATCTCGAGTCACTCAGTATGCTGACCACGGGGTCCCTGCCCGAATTCACCATCTGAAGAGCCCTGTGCAGTGCATATAGTTCTGACTGGAAGACTGTGCACGCAGGGTGAAGCTTAAAGGTGGCGAAGTTTGACTCCTTCCCCTCCTCCCACTGGGTTAGAGCAGCACCTACTTTACCGTCGATTTTACTGCCGTCTGTAAAAATTTGGGGTCCGGTGATCTGCTGAACGGCGTCTTCTAACAGGTTAGGTTAGGTTAGGTTAGGTTAGGTTAGGTTAGGTTAGGTTAGGTTAGGTTAGGTTAGGTTAGGTTAGGTTAGGTTAGGTTAGGTTAGGTTAGGTTAGGTTAGGTTAGGTTAGGTTAGGTTAGGTTAGGTTAGGTTAGGTTAGGTTAGGTTAGGTTAGGTTAGGTTAGGTTAGGTTAGGTTAGGTTAGGTTAGGTTAGGTTAGGTTAGGTTAGGTTAGGTTAGGTTAGGTTAGGTTAGGTTAGGTTAGGTTAGGTTAGGTTAGGTTAGGTTAGGTTAGGTTAGGTTAGGTTAGGTTAGGTTAGGTTAGGTTAGGTTAGGTTAGGTTAGGTTAGGTTAGGTTAGGTTAGGTTAGGTTAGGTTAGGTTAGGTTAGGTTAGGTTAGGTTAGGTTAGGTTAGGTTAGGTTAGGTTAGGTTAGGTTAGGTTAGGTTAGGTTAGGTTAGGTTAGGTTAGGTTAGGTTAGGTTAGGTTAGGTTAGGTTAGGTTAGGTTAGGTTAGGTTAGGTTAGGTTAGGTTAGGTTAGGTTAGGTTAGGTTAGGTTAGGTTAGGTTAGGTTAGGTTAGGTTAGGTTAGGTTAGGTTAGGTTAGGTTAGGTTAGGTTAGGTTAGGTTAGGTTAGGTTAGGTTAGGTTAGGTTAGGTTAGGTTAGGTTAGGTTAGGTTAGGTTAGGTTAGGTTAGGTTAGGTTAGGTTAGGTTAGGTTAGGTTAGGTTAGGTTAGGTTAGGTTAGGTTAGGTTAGGTTAGGTTAGGTTAGGTTAGGTTAGGTTAGGTTAGGTTAGGTTAGGTTAGGTTAGGTTAGGTTAGGTTAGGTTAGGTTAGGTTAGGTTAGGTTAGGTTAGGTTAGGTTAGGTTAGGTTAGGTTAGGTTAGGTTAGGTTAGGTTAGGTTAGGTTAGGTTAGGTTAGGTTAGGTTAGGTTAGGTTAGGTTAGGTTAGGTTAGGTTAGGTTAGGTTAGGTTAGGTTAGGTTAGGTTAGGTTAGGTTAGGTTAGGTTAGGTTAGGTTAGGTTAGGTTAGGTTAGGTTAGGTTAGGTTAGGTTAGGTTAGGTTAGGTTAGGTTAGGTTAGGTTAGGTTAGGTTAGGTTAGGTTAGGTTAGGTTAGGTTAGGTTAGGTTAGGTTAGGTTAGGTTAGGTTAGGTTAGGTTAGGTTAGGTTAGGTTAGGTTAGGTTAGGTTAGGTTAGGTTAGGTTAGGTTAGGTTAGGTTAGGTTAGGTTAGGTTAGGTTAGGTTAGGTTAGGTTAGGTTAGGTTAGGTTAGGTTAGGTTAGGTTAGGTTAGGTTAGGTTAGGTTAGGTTAGGTTAGGTTAGGTTAGGTTAGGTTAGGTTAGGTTAGGTTAGGTTAGGTTAGGTTAGGTTAGGTTAGGTTAGGTTAGGTTAGGTTAGGTTAGGTTAGGTTAGGTTAGGTTAGGTTAGGTTAGGTTAGGTTAGGTTAGGTTAGGTTAGGTTAGGTTAGGTTAGGTTAGGTTAGGTTAGGTTAGGTTAGGTTAGGTTAGGTTAGGTTAGGTTAGGTTAGGTTAGGTTAGGTTAGGTTAGGTTAGGTTAGGTTAGGTTAGGTTAGGTTAGGTTAGGTTAGGTTAGGTTAGGTTAGGTTAGGTTAGGTTAGGTTAGGTTAGGTTAGGTTAGGTTAGGTTAGGTTAGGTTAGGTTAGGTTAGGTTAGGTTAGGTTAGGTTAGGTTAGGTTAGGTTAGGTTAGGTTAGGTTAGGTTAGGTTAGGTTAGGTTAGGTTAGGTTAGGTTAGGTTAGGTTAGGTTAGGTTAGGTTAGGTTAGGTTAGGTTAGGTTAGGTTAGGTTAGGTTAGGTTAGGTTAGGTTAGGTTAGGTTAGGTTAGGTTAGGTTAGGTTAGGTTAGGTTAGGTTAGGTTAGGTTAGGTTAGGTTAGGTTAGGTTAGGTTAGGTTAGGTTAGGTTAGGTTAGGTTAGGTTAGGTTAGGTTAGGTTAGGTTAGGTTAGGTTAGGTTAGGTTAGGTTAGGTTAGGTTAGGTTAGGTTAGGTTAGGTTAGGTTAGGTTAGGTTAGGTTAGGTTAGGTTAGGTTAGGTTAGGTTAGGTTAGGTTAGGTTAGGTTAGGTTAGGTTAGGTTAGGTTAGGTTAGGTTAGGTTAGGTTAGGTTAGGTTAGGTTAGGTTAGGTTAGGTTAGGTTAGGTTAGGTTAGTTAGGTTAGGTTAGGTTAGGTTAGGTTAGGTTAGGTTAGGTTAGGTTAGGTTAGGTTAGGTTAGGTTAGGTTAGGTTAGGTTAGGTTAGGTTAGGTTAGGTTAGGTTAGGTTAGGTTAGGTTAGGTTAGGTTAGGTTAGGTTAGGTTAGGTTAGGTTAGGTTAGGTTAGGTTAGGTTAGGTTAGGTTAGGTTAGGTTAGGTTAGGTTAGGTTAGGTTAGGTTAGGTTAGGTTAGGTTAGGTTAGGTTAGGTTAGGTTAGGTTAGGTTAGGTTAGGTTAGGTTAGGTTAGGTTAGGTTAGGTTAGGTTAGGTTAGGTTAGGTTAGGTTAGGTTAGGTTAGGTTAGGTTAGGTTAGGTTAGGTTAGGTTAGGTAGGTTAGGTTAGGTTAGGTTAGGTTAGGTTAGGTTAGGTTAGGTTAGGTTAGGTTAGGTTAGGTTAGGTTAGGTTAGGTTAGGTTAGGTTAGGTTAGGTTAGGTTAGGTTAGGTTAGGTTAGGTTAGGTTAGGTTAGGTTAGGTTAGGTTAGGTTAGGTTAGGTTAGGTTAGGTTAGGTTAGGTTAGGTTAGGTTAGGTTAGGTTAGGTTAGGTTAGGTTAGGTTAGGTTAGGTTAGGTTAGGTTAGGTTAGGTTAGGTTAGGTTAGGTTAGGTTAGGTTAGGTTAGGTTAGGTTAGGTTAGGTTAGGTTAGGTTAGGTTAGGTTAGGTTAGGTTAGGTTAGGTTAGGTTAGGTTAGGTTAGGTTAGGTTAGGTTAGGTTAGGTTAGGTTAGGTTAGGTTAGGTTAGGTTAGGTTAGGTTAGGTTAGGTTAGGTTAGGTTAGGTTAGGTTAGGTTAGGTTAGGTTAGGTTAGGTTAGGTTAGGTTAGGTTAGGTTAGGTTAGGTTAGGTTAGGTTAGGTTAGGTTAGGTTAGGTTAGGTTAGGTTAGGTTAGGTTAGGTTAGGTTAGGTTAGGTTAGGTTAGGTTAGGTTAGGTTAGGTTAGGTTAGGTTAGGTTAGGTTAGGTTAGGTTAGGTTAGGTTAGGTTAGGTTAGGTTAGGTTAGGTTAGGTTAGGTTAGGTTAGGTTAGGTTAGGTTAGGTTAGGTTAGGTTAGGTTAGGTTAGGTTAGGTTAGGTTAGGTTAGGTTAGGTTAGTTAGGTTAGGTTAGGTTAGGTTAGGTTAGGTTAGGTTAGGTTAGGTTAGGTTAGGTTAGGTTAGGTTAGGTTAGGTTAGGTTAGTTAGGTTAGGTTAGGTTAGGTTAGGTTAGGTTAGGTTAGGTTAGGTTAGGTTAGGTTAGGTTAGGTTAGGTTAGGTTAGGTTAGGTTAGGTTAGGTTAGGTTAGGTTAGGTTAGGTTAGGTTAGGTTAGGTTAGGTTAGTTAGGTTAGGTTAGGTTAGGTTAGGTTAGGTTAGGTTAGGTTAGGTTAGGTTAGGTTAGGTTAGGTTAGGTTAGGTTAGGTTAGGTTAGGTTAGGTTAGGTTAGGTTAGGTTAGGTTAGGTTAGGTTAGGTTAGGTTAGGTTAGGTTAGGTTAGGTTAGGTTAGGTTAGGTTAGGTTAGGTTAGGTTAGGTTAGGTTAGGTTAGGTTAGGTTAGGTTAGGTTAGGTTAGGTTAGGTTAGGTTAGGTTAGGTTAGGTTAGGTTAGGTTAGGTTAGGTTAGGTTAGGTTAGGTTAGGTTAGGTTAGGTTAGGTTAGGTTAGTAGGTTAGGTTAGGTTAGGTTAGGTTAGGTTAGGTTAGGTTAGGTTAGGTTAGGTTAGGTTAGGTTAGGTTAGGTTAGGTTAGGTTAGGTTAGGTTAGGTTAGGTTAGGTTAGGTTAGGTTAGGTTAGGTTAGGTTAGGTTAGGTTAGGTTAGGTTAGGTTAGGTTAGGTTAGGTTAGGTTAGGTTAGGTTAGGTTAGGTTAGGTTAGGTTAGGTTAGGTTAGGTTAGGTTAGGTTAGGTTAGGTTAGGTTAGGTTAGGTTAGGTTAGGTTAGGTTAAGTTAGGTTAGGTTAGGTTAGGTTAGGTTAGGTTAGGTTAGGTTAGGTTAGGTTAGGTTAGGTTAGGTTAGGTTAGGTTAGGTTAGTTTAGTTAGGTTAGGTTAGG